>OVBA01005432.1:0-19892 GCA_900406435.1 Lepidium aucheri
GCAAAAGCCTATAAATAATAGTTCAACACCTAGGAGTAGGAATAAGAAAAAAAATCGGGAGAAAAGAGTCCTAGAGCTTGAAAGATTACTTTCGCCTTTGTTTGTAATCCGATTCCATTCTAATAAAGTATTNGAGTGTTGAGTTCTAGCAGCAACAATCACGACAAATTCGAAGATCAAGTGGCTCAGTACGGTCAGATTCACTGGTTTTTATTTAGTATAATCTTGGTTTTTGGACTTTAGGTATAGCTTTTGATTTGGTGCGTGAATCACTTAATTAAATATAAAAATGGTGTACTTTGTCTTTTAGGAAGTTTCCAAGCATGTGTCGCCGTTTATTGATTCTATACTATAGTTTGGACATTACATTTAAGACATATATTATATATTCCGAAACAAGTCTACTTTAGCGGGTTTTTAGAATCCTTTAAATCCTCGACAAACAAAGAAAAGTTTTTTTTTTCAACGTCATGATATATTAAATCCAAATATGAGTTACAAGAGATGGAACTAGCTAGTATCATAAGTCATATCACGAACATTCATACCAAGATAATTAGCTCTATGATTCAGATTGTTTGGGATAACAGAGAGTGTAAAGAAAGAAAATAAAGAACACAATCTCGAAAACTCCTCCTAGTATAGAATGAAAGCATACCACTCCTCTGTGTTCCTTAGTATCTTTACTACCATCTCATTATTCATCGAAACCTCCACTTCTCGAATGTCCTGCATGAGCAAAGACTCCATAGCCCAAAGAACAACTTCGACTTCAGAATGTAAAGCCGACAGACTTCTATGGACTCTCCTTGCCCCCATAAGAATTCCTTCCACCGAATCTGGAAAACAGAACCACCCTAAACCACTAAAAAGGTCTGTATTTTTCTAGGAAGCGTCCACAAAACATTTGTATCCTGTGAAACTGAGATTAATTGTGGATGGAAAAACCCATGAAGCCTTTGAGAAGGTGCTTTTGACTATTAAAAGGAGCTTGAAATCCTCTAACTCTTTCCGAGCTTGAGACCATTCCTTAAAATCAATTTCCGCTTGTAAAATTATTTTACGCAGGTCCGCCAAATTATTTGAAAAACAATTCTCATTTTCTGCTTTCCAAATATGCCATATAATCCACGGAAATATCTAAAAATCCTCTATATCCTGTATTCTCCAGAATAGGTAATCCAAGTTATGCCAAATTGACGCCCCGAGAAATACATCAAGCGCCGATGGAATAATTGAAAGTGCCCAAGATTGAACTGCTGGAGGACATTCAAAGAAGACATGATTTATCGTTTCCTCTTCTGCACCACATTGCGAATAGCGGATATCACATTTAATACTGTGCTGGTTTAGATTATATTTAACAGCAATACATCCTGATAGAGCTTGTCACATAAAATATTTTATTTTATTTGGATAAAAGGTTTTTCCAAATTTTATTGTGTAAGGCGTGGAAGTTCGGTCCACATTGTCCAAACCCAATAAGAGATGCCTCTTCTTCAGTTTGGTATCTAGATTTAATCGAGTAGCATCCCGTCTTAGTATAATGCCAACCCCAATAATCAGGTTTTGAAATTCGCAGTAATGGTATTCCCATAATCAGTTGGACATCCGATGGAGTAAAGTATTGTCTCACCAAAATCTCCTTCCATTTACTGGATCTATGGTTAATGAATTGGTCAACGGTAAGATCAGGAAATAGATTAAAGTCTATGCAATTTGTAGGTCTGGGTATCAAGTCTGGAATCCAGGGATCCATCCAGACCTTAATTGAATTACCATTTCCAATTTTCTATATCATACCCTTAGCAACCAAAGATCAGCTTGATGTTATACTTCGCCACCCATATGAGGGGTTAGCTAGTATTTTGGCTGTTAATGGGTCGGTATCTTTGTAATATCTTCCTTTCATGACCTTTGCAAACAAGGATTCAGAGAAATCTAGTAGTCACCATAGTTGTTTACCAAGAGAGCTGAGTTGAATTCCTATATAGCACGAAAACCTAGTCCGCCTTCAGATCTTGGCTTACAAACTTGTTTCCATTTTTTCCAGTGTACACCTTGAGAAATTTCCGAATTGGACCACCAAAAGTTTGTGATTACTGAATTCAATTTAACCACCACCAATATGGATAATCAATAACATGACATAACATAGGTAGGAAGAACCGTGAGAACAGGTATAATCAAAAGTTCTTTACGTGCTCTAGACAGGAATTTAGAAGACCAATTGTTTATATGCTCTTGGAGCTTCTCACATACAAAGGTGAAAACTTTTGTTTTCGCCCCTCCCAAATTTTTCGGGAGCCCCTAGTAAGATCCCATACCGCCCACTTGGGAAATTCCTAGAATATTATGAATTTCTGTTCTCTGATTATTAATAACCATCTGACCAAATTGGATCAAAGATTTATCAAAATTAATTTGTTGACCAGACACTTCCTCGTAATCCTTAAGTGTCTTTAGAATTTGTAGAGTCTCTTCCTTAGATGCTTTACAAAAAAATAAACTGTCATCCGCAAAAAGTAGATGGGATATATTAGGACCACCTATGGCTATTGAAATGCCTGAGATTAGTCTCCTACTCTCTGCTTTGACCAATTTGGCTATGAGGACCTCTGTTCATAAGATAAAAATATAGGAAGAAAGCGGGTCTCCCTGACGAAGACCTTGATATGGGATTATGTGCCCTACGGGATTCCCGTTAATAAGTATAGAATATTTTATACTAGTATTGCAATACATAATACACTTTATCCAAGATTCACAGAAGGAAAGTTTACGGAAGAGTGACTCAATAAAAAGTCATTCCACTCTGTCGTACGCTTTACTCATATCTATTTTAATTGCTATGAATCTGCTTCGCACCGCCTTATTTATTCTAAGGGCATGAAATATTTCTTGAGCTATTAATATATTATCCGTAATCAATCTCCCAGGCACAAAAGCAATCTGTGTTTTCGAGACCAGTTTTGGTAAGACCTTTTTGAGTCTTAAAAACACTACTTTTGGAATAATTTTATAACCCACATACACAAGCTAATCGGGCGAAACTCAGTCATTTTCGATGGCCGAAAAACCTTCAATATAAGACAAATATTTGTCTGATTCATGTTTTGTTCAAATGAACCTCAACTAAGAAAATATTTGACTAGTTTGATCAAGTCCTCTTTAATAATGTCCCAAGAATGCTAGAAAAACAATGCAATCATACCGTCCGGTCCTGGGGTCTTCCAGGGTCCACCATAAAAGGGCATTTTGACTTCCAATTTAGTGGCTCTTTGCATCAAAATGTGATTATCAGAGTCCGTTATTTTTGGCTCTAGATCATCTATCATTATTGTTGTATTAACATTACTTGTGTAAAGAGTCAAAAAGTATCTCGATGCTTATGCGAGAATGTCTTCCTCTTTTGTTACCAAATGACCATTAATTGTCTAAAGACCCACTATTCGGTTACATGCTTGTCGTTGTTTAGTTTGAGCATGAAAAAACTTAGTATTTGCATCCCCCTCGTTTAACCAGTTATTTCGAATTTTCTGTTTTTAGTAAGTCTCCTCCTCTATGTATCTTAACTTAAGATTAAGATTTTCTTAGGAGATTTCATTTGTATCATTTGTGCTACTGTTTTTGAGATCTTCCACAAGCTTTTGTAATTCCAAAATTTTCTTATGACCGGGTCTGATATGAGAGCTCTTCTAATGAGAGATTTCCCGATGACATGATCTAATTTTACCCGTAAAAGTCATTTTCCTTCTATGAGGCAGACCATTCCAACGTTTCTCAATAATTTTCTTAAACTTTGCTTTCCCAATCCATCTTTTGTCGAAGATAAACTGTCGATGTGGTCTAAAAACTTGATCATCGAATCTTCCCAATATGAGTCGATGATCTGAACCGGCTATATCAAGATACTCAACTTCCAATTTCGGAAATAATTCATGCCATTCAGCATTCCCAAACACTTTATCTAAAATACATCTAATAATCCCAGAATTTCTCATTCTTCCCAATGACCAAATATTACCTATTTTTGGGAATTCAATAAGACCGCAATCGAGGATCATTTGATTAAACTCCACGATGGAGTTAACATGGCGTAATGTGGCCCCTTGTTTTTCGTGGTTTCCCGATAATTCATTGAAATCACCAATGATTAACCATGGGGAATCTCTGATAATACCTATTCTAGTTAACGTTTCCCAAACATAGGCTCGTTTATGTTGAATTGGTTCCCCATAAAATAAAGTAATATTTGACTTTTTTCCTTTGAGAACAACAGATACATCAATCATATTTTCATCCTTATGATTTATTTTAACATCGAATAAATCTGAATAAAATAGTGCCAGTCCACCGCTAGAACCTAATGGTTCAATGGTTTGTAAAAAATTGAGACAAATGAATCTGAATTTTTTCCATAAAATGCAAATTATTCTTTGTTTCTGAAAGAAAAACAAAATCTGGTTTGAATTGTTTCGAGATACTTCTAAGGTGATTAATTGAAAGCTTACTACCAATTCCTTGGCAATCCCAACATAAGGTTTGAATCATTAAAAAGGTAATAAAAATTGAATCTAATTAGACTCCTTTGAAGTGTCCTACTTTTTCTTATTCTTCTTAGACACTTGATGAGGGGGTAAAGTCACCACCAATTGCATCTTCTTGAAACTAACTCCTCGAAGTGGTGTAGAGAAACGAGAATTAGGCTTGATCGGTCAAGTTGGTGGTTTTGCTAGTCTTGCCTCCTCACACTTTTGCAATTTATGTGCAAACTCTTCATGAATTTGAGCCATCTCTTCATCAGGTAAGTTTTGTGCACTCACAACTGCAGCCTGAACGGCTAGACTGTCCAATGTTGAATCTATGGTGAGCAATGATTCTCTATCTTCCATCTTTACCTCGTCACCAATTATACCATCTTGAAAATTTGAAACCAAAATATTTGGAGCCAGACCTGTTTTGATTTTAAACATCCAAACATAATCTTTACTACTAGAATCGACATATATAACCTGTATAGTTGATTCATCCACATTAGTAGATGGATGCTTATCCTGAAATAGAGGTATACACACCTTTTTAGCTGGATCTGTTTTACCGTATGAGCATTCTCCAGTTTCAAAAACAGTACCCTTTGCAAAATTTTCTGACTGTTGGGGTTCTGCACCCACATGATTAGGCAGATCAGAGTTTAAGAAGGAATAATCTGTCCTTTTTGCTTGGAATTGGCCAGAGCCTTTCACTTTCTTCTTACTCACGTGTGGAGATGAAAAAGAGTTCCCTTTTGATGTCACCATAGGCTTTTTGTTGCCAGAAATGACTGCTCCTTTAAAACTCTTATTACGACCAGATGTTCCTTGTTTTACTTTCACATTAGCTACAGTAACAGAAGACACTGCTTTCGCTTTATAACAGCTGCTGGCCTTGTGCGTCATTTGGTAACATAGCTCACAAAAACCAGATAAATGTTTATAGTTAAACATAATCTTTGTTTCTCTGCCCTCCTCAAAATCCAGAATAGACGAGAAAATCAAAGGTTTAGAGCAAGGGAAGTCAATCAGTACCTTACCCTTCAAAGCTCTACAGTATTTACCTCTCCAATTGCACATGCGACCATCCTATAGACCTCTTCGACTCGGTATTCAAAGGGGATTCCTGTGATTCGAGTCCAATGACTTATGGTATTAGAGTAGTCTGCGTCAGCCAATTGGTTTCCATGGTTTGTACATTACCATCCACTCATCAAAGTTGATTGACCCGTTAGCAAGCACAACATCTCGGTCCTTAACCTCTTGAAACTCAAACTGGAATCGACCATTTTCCAGATTAAGTCCCTCTACTCTACCCACCATGTTCAGAAATTGCGGCATTCTAAAAATGAATGTGTCCACCTTCTGTTTCAATGGATTAAGACACCGACCCATCAAAGCATTAGAGCCTCTAGCCACCAAATCCGTGTTATCTATCATGGGGATCTTGATTCTCAATCTTCTTGTAGGAGAACCCATATAAGCTATTTTCTTGTTCATCTTGAGTTAAGACATCCTCACCAATATGAAACAGAAACAAATCTCTTTAAATAGTTGAAAAGAAAACCTAAAATCCTTAGGAAAATAGGACTGTGGAAATATGGTTCCTCCATAAATCGATAATAGACTCTATATAAAGAGATAGAATTAGGCTTGCCTTGCTAACCAGCTAATATCGAGGGTTCAAACATATATGATAAATAAGGGAATATTGCCATTTTGTGAAACCAGAATAATTCTCCCTTGATTTCCTCGAAATATTAGAAATTAAGTGAATCCTGTTAGCTAAATCTAAACTTTCTATAAACTGACCAAATAATTCACTACTTAAAGCCTCCAATATAAGACACTGAAATCTTTGTGCTTCTATTATAATCTGATTACCCATTTGAAGAGATTTAATTATAATCAGACTACAAACCAATACAATTGAGAATTGTTTAAAGATAAAGCCACTTAATTCCAACACTACATCGTACCACCACTCAGCAGTATGCAACCTTTTACAATCGAATATCATAACTGCATACTCTACTAATTGATTTTCCCTTATATATCCAAAACTTCGAAAGAAATCATAAAATGTGGCCATTATTACAGATATTACCTGTATCAGTCGATAATAGAAGATTGAATCCATTATGTTCAACTTCTTGAGATCAACTAGAAAGGATGATGGAATAACCCATTTCCTTTTGCAGTAGTTCCAGTCCCATGTTGACCTGTATCTATTGATACTTGGTAGACTCATATCTTTTATTAAAGAGTCTCCATAGCCACCCATGAAAATGATTCATGTCCAACTCTGCATAGAGCATACAGTACAATATTAATCTGAAAGGTTCAATAATACTTATAGTTCTACCGATAGTATTTGAAAATTAACTCTCTTTCTTGCTAGGTTCCATACCAATATTGAGCCATGCTTTAACTTCTTAATAGTGAATAGAGGTTGATCAAATAATAATTCTATTGATGGGTAATCCCGCCAGTTCTGAATATTTTCACTAAGAGGAAAAAGTGAACCAATAACTAAAACAATTCCTATATCAAATTCAGTCAATATATTGGAAATACACTATAAGATATGAATTAACCATTTCTAGCTAGATAAAGACTCTAGAGAAGATAAAATCTCATCCATAAGTCTAAATCTAGCCATGGTTTTCTGTCGACCATATAACACTAGGAACCAATAACTGCCAATAAGCGACACACTATTAGCTTTAAGACTATAATTATATAGTTCTGACTTTGTTATCTTAGGTATTAGAGATATACCTAGAATATAAGATGAAACCGAAACAATCGACAACTTGGTTTGAGCTGTCTGAGAGATTCGTCCCTCCATCCAGTATTCAGTTTGAACATGTCCAACTAACCAAAAAATATCAATCAGAATCAATACAAGACTAACTCTTGTGAAGGTAATGTTATCACAATAGAGAATCTTATTCCTCTAATTGATTTGCCATATCGATGGCCTATGTATATCATCCAGTTTGGCCAACCCAAGGTTTAGACCATCTACAAACCACTTAATTAAACCATATTTTAGTATCAGGCGGAGTAACCAGTTTGCAAAAAACTAGATACTATTTATCGAAACCCTAATATAACCATGAAATAGATTGAGAGGATTAAAATCTAGTAAGATAACCTTCTTAGTGGCAAGGTCAGACTTAATCCGCCGTAGATCTGACTTAGCCCGCTTCAGATCTAAACAGTTCTTAACGATCCTCTCCACAATACAATCTTCTTAGTGGTAAGGTTAGAGGAATCCTATTGACGCCGTTAATGAAATCTTGTCGTTCAAAAATCGCCTAGGAAAATTCCTGGGGACACCATCGAACGAAAAGGGTTGGAGACAGATCTCGCTATCATGGCCTCTGCTTGATGGGAATCACTCCTGAGTTCGCCGGTGTTCGCCCTTTGTCTCGCTAGATCTCGCCCTTGGCCTCGCCGGAAATATCTCTTGGACAAATCTCACTAGAGTCACCACCGAACGAAAAGGGAATAGTCGAGACTCATGATAACGGCTTTAACTCGTCGGAAATCACCCCTGAGTTTGCCACAACTCGACCTTAGTCTCGCCGAAAATTACCCTAAGACCCGCCGCAAATCGCCTCTTCTTTTTGTTTGAGTAAGGTTAAAGAGAAATAATAGAAAAGAATCCTTAAAATCATTAAACCATAAATTCTTTTGTAAAATTGTTTAGCTAATTATAATCCTAGAAACAAATCAATCGTATATACCTTATCAAAAAAAAATCAGGTAAACCACTTTTGGATTTATCATTATTATTTTAGTATATTATATATCAAAATGAAATGTTATAAACTTTAGGATAAAATTAACATATGGTTTATAATAACCCTTAAAAATAGACCTAAGGTAGATTTTTTTACAGATTTGTATATAACAATTTAAAAATAATAAATATTTTTAAAAAACAAAAATAATAATATAAGTATATCGGTTACAAATTGGGTTTATGATTTGGTTTAGGTTTGGGTTTAGACTCAGTTTTCTGGGTACATAAATTTAAGAGCCATTTATGATATTTATTCGGGTTCGGTTCTTCTAATTCGGTATTTTGGTTCTTTTGGTTTAAGAATTACTCAGATATTTTTATTTTTTGGATATTGTTCGGTTCGGTATAAATCGAGTTTGGGTTTAGATGTATTTTTATATAAAATTTTAAAATTATAAAACAATAAAAAAAACTCTAGAAAGCTAAAATTTAGTTTTTGATTTGGTTTTGGTTCGAGTTTAGACTTAGTTTTCTAGATATATAAATTTAGGAGTCATTTGAATATTTTGTCGGATGGTTCCTCTAATACAGATCAATTTTGGTTCGGGTTAAGTCATTGAATAAACATCTCAAAAACAATATTGCAAAATATCAACACATGTCTAACAACCTAAGTGAACAAAATTTGAAAAACAATCAAATCCCGCGTTATAACGCGGGTATAATGCTAGTATTATATATTAAAGTGGGATACATTTTCATTTTGATCGTGTTATAAACTTTAGGATAAATATAACTTATAGTTAATAACTGCCTTTAAAAATAGGTCTAAAATGAGTTTGGTTATAAAATATTATATAAAAATTTAAAATTAATAAAAGTTAATTAGATAAAAACTCAAAAATGATTAAAATCAAATTAAAATATATCGTGTACAAATTCAATTTTTGATCCAGTTCCAGTTTAGGTTTGAAATTCAGTTTTCAGAATACATAGATTAGCGTTTACTATATTATTTTGTGAGGATTAGTTTTTCTAATTTGATTTTTGGCTTTTTTTGATATAACACTTATTAGGTTATTTTTATTTTTTAGATCGGATTCGGTTTGGTAGAGATATGAGTTTGGGTTGTAATATTTTTATATGAAAATCTAAAATAAATATAGATTTAATTAAAACATATCTAGAATTTGGTTCTTGATTTGATTCCGATTCGGTTTTCTAAATATATAGGTTTAGGATCGATTAGAATATTGTATCGGGTTTGGTACGGATTATATTATTCTAATTCGGATTGATTTCGGTTTGGGAATGAATATGGGTTGAGAAATTCATTAAATTTCACGATATAGCGTGGGTATAATGCTAGTTAATTAAAGTACATGTTAGGTTATCGATGTTGAACATACCATCTTTATAATATATGTGTTGAAAAAAGAAAAAATTTAAATCAGTTAAACACAAAATAAAAATTCCAAGTATGTTAGAAACCTTAGATTGCATACATTGAATATCAAATTTTCTTTTCGCTTGGATTAGATAATATGCAAGTTGTAGGTTTTGACTGGTAGAGTAGTTTTTGGTTTTTGGTTTTGAAAAAGCCAATTTTTAGCCAATCATGATTTTGTAAAACTAGTTTTTCAAAAACTGAAAACTATTTTTATATTGTATTCTACCATTCATGTTTTTGGTTTTTTCTATTTCTAAAAACTAGGAAAAATTAATTTTTGAGAAATCAACGTTGATTTCTCCAAAAACCAAAAACCAGTTTTTAGGTTTTTTTCAAAACAGTTTCTAAAATACAAAAACTAAAACAAAAATCTAAATCTAAAAACTAAAATCTGATATCCAAAAACTAGAAACTAAATCCAAAATCATAACCGTAGTAGATTCCCTTATAGTTTCCGAAGTTATAGATGATACCAATTATTAAAGTTTTTTCACATATTCTCAAACTATTTCACAAACTATTTATTGTTTCATTCAAGAAATAGAATACAATATGGATTTTACTTGGAATATCATACATATATCGTCAATATAAAAAAATTAAAAAACGAGAGAGAATTTCAGAGCGATATAGAAACCCCTTCCTTCACCCAGCTGTCACCTTCTCTGGTGACGGCGACCCCCTAAAGTTTCCGATGACAAAGTCCAAGAAAAAGAAAGACCCCTCTCCGACCAAAGCTGCCGTTGCGGCAAAGAAATCAGGGAAAAGCATCTCCAGCTCACTCTCTGGCTCCGACCATAGCACCGCCAGCTGCTAATAAGCCCTCCTGGAAGGACCTTCTCGTAGGTTCTTCAGGTAAGATGACCAAGAAAGGTTCACCCTTTAAGCTCGAGTCTGAAGAGCTTTGCGTCAAGATCCCAAACTCAGTGCTCAAACAAGACCAGCATCGCTGGAAGGAATTCATCATAGGGCAGTTCCAAGGAAACCTGCCTTGTAAAGGAACATTATACGCTATACTGAATGGGATTGAGCAAGCAGAAACAGGATATTACAATCTCAAAGGTTGGTCTCAAATCAGTTCTCATACGTATCCCATGTGTTGCTACCAGAAAGCGGGTCTTGACACAAAGTGTATAGCATATCGAAGGCCAACTTATGTTTGTGGCGGATAGGAAACCTGGATTGTCCCCTACCATGCCTGAACTCAAAGGAGCCCCAGTCTGGTTAGAGTTCAGAGGACTACCACATGCTCTTTTCACTAAGGCAGCACTTGAACATGTTGCATGATTGATAGGTCATCCTGTCTATCTACACCCCCTCACAGCCCAGCTAAGGGATGTTAAAGTAGCTCGAGTCTTCACTATCGTGGACATAACCAAACCACTTCCTGAGGCTGTCAATGTCGAGCTGGAAATAGGTGAACTTTGTAGAGTCGAAGTTTCGAGCTCATGGATGCCCCCCTCTTGTGAACACTGCAAGGAGATCGGTCACACGCTAAGAAGATTTCCAACAGCCCCTATTCTTTGTAATGACTGCCACTCAACAACACATTCCAAGGAATCATGTAATCGAACCCGAAAGGTTCAAGTGGAAGCAGGAGATCGCAGGGGAAAATCTCCAAATCGCAAGAATAAGATTCACAGACTAAAAGAACGAGCTCGAAACACCATCTATGTCCCCTCCTCCACCCCTCCTTCACCCCATCAGGTTAGTGCACCAGACCCCACTACTGTTTTTCGAGGCAACTCAACCGCAGCTAAGTCTTCAGCAAAGACAAAGCAACAAACAGAGAAGAAGCAAGCTCCAGAATCTTCCTTATCCTCTTCTTCTGACTCTGAGTCTATGGGTGAATCATCTTCGGCCTACCCTCACTCAGAAGAAGACGATAACCCAGTAGACCATCAGGAGTTTTTTAAATACATCTCCAAAAAACAGAAGAGGCAAGACCGTACCATCGTGAACAAGAAAGCTCACAAACAAACCACTAATCTTTGATGGATTGCTTCTGCTGGAATGTAAGAGGTTTCAACAGCTCTGTAAAGCGGTATAATGTCAAGAAATGGCTACGACAGTTCCAGCCGTCTTTTGGTAGCTTACTAGTAACTAGAGTTAAAGAGCATAAGGCTCATCATTTCTTTACAAAAACTTTTCCGGGATGGATTCTTGCATCCAATTATGAACATGCCCAATTAGGGAGAATATGGATCATTTGGAAACCGTCTTTTGCTGTCACGATCCATTCCAAGTCTAGCCAAATGATAACCTGTGTCATCAAGGCTCCTAACATAGACAAAGATCTAGCTATTTCCTTTATCTATGCCAACAACAGGAGGTACAAAATGCAGCATCTTTGGGCAAAAATTTGTCATCTTGCCAGAGACTATCACATATACTCGAAGCCGTTGGATCCTCATGGGTGACTTGAACCAAGTTTTAAATTCGAATGAGCAATCTAATGGTGGTACAGCTGTCATGTCAAGCATGGCTGAGCTCAGGAACTGCTTGCACTATGCCTCCCTAGAGGACCTAGCTTACAGAGGACACTTCTTCACTTGTTGGAACAAACAAGACCTTAACCCGATTGCCAAGATGCTTGACCGAGTTCTGGTCAATGGTGAATGGAAGTCTTCTTTCCCGTTGGTTGTGGCTCAATTTGAAGATCCTTCCTGCTCAGATCACTGCCCTATGTTGCTGTCAATTTCTCCAAAACAAAAGCCCAAATGTCGATTTCTAATGTCAAACTTCCTCATTGCCCATAAGGATTTTCTTCCAAGAGTATCACATCATTGGCACTACTTTTCTGCAAGGGGATCAGCCCAATTTATTCTCTCAACAAAGCTAAAGTCTCTCAAGAGTGAACTAAAATCCTTGAACAGAGACCCCTTTTCAGACCTTGAGAATCGGGTGAAAGAGGCCCATGAGAACTTGTTAATGCACTAGAGGCAATTCTTGAGTTCACCTACAGATAATGCGGCAGCTCTGGAGAAGAAGTCATTTAAAAAGTGGTTTGAATTAGCCAAAGCTGAAGAGAGATTCTTATATCAGTGGTCGAGAGTCACCTGGCACAAATGTGGGGACCTAAACTCATCATTCTTCCACCAAACAATAGCTACCCGCAGAGCTGAAAACCAAATTTTTTACCTTAAGGACTCCTAAGGTAACCGTGTGGAAAACCCCCAGGAAATTAAAAACATCTCCATTTAATATTTTAAGGATCTTATTGGAGGCAGCTCCTCCCCTCTCTCTATGACAGACAAAGAAACTATAGCCCACCACACCACCTTTCATTGCTCTGAGGAGCAAATCCGGATGCTTGAAGATGAGATAACTGATGAAGCCATTAAGTATGAATTCTTTTCAGTCCCAGCGAATAAAACACCAGGTCCAGACGGCTACACGGGTGAGTTTTTTAGAGCCACTTGGGATATAATTGGTCAGGAGCTAATTGATGTTGTTAAGGAGTTCTTCACCTCTGGCCAATTACTTAAATAATGGAATGCTACTGCCATCTCGCTCATCCCGAAATGACCAGGAGCAGATAAGGTCAGTGAATTTTGACCTATCTCATGCTGCAATGTGATCTATAAAGTCACATCAAAGATCATTGC
This sequence comes from Lepidium aucheri, assembly GCA_900406435.1. Classification (NCBI taxonomy): domain Eukaryota; kingdom Viridiplantae; phylum Streptophyta; class Magnoliopsida; order Brassicales; family Brassicaceae; genus Lepidium; species Lepidium aucheri. Next base: position 13,345 of record OVBA01005432.1, read on the forward strand.
AAGAAGATTACAAAGCATCCTACCAACCTTGATTACAAACAATCAGTCCGCATTTGTAAAAGGGAGAATTCTAGCAGAAAATGTGCTGCTGGCCACAGAAATGTCTCAGGGCTTTGGTAGAGCAAATATCTCATCTCACAGTCTCCTTAAAGTTGACATCCGCAAAGCATTTAACAGTGTAAACTGGGAATTCATAATCACCTTTCTTACGGCTGCAAGATTTCCACCGATCCAACAATGTATCTCAACCACATCGTTCTCCATTAATCTGAACGGTGAACTGTGCGGCTTCTTTTGGGGATCAAAGGGGTTAAGGCAGGGGGATCCGCTTTCCCCCTCTTTGTTCGTTATGTTAATAGAAGTCATATCCAGTATGTTCTCCGCATCCTTTCAGTTACAAAATATCGGCCTCCACCCTCTAGGGAGATCACCAATTATCACCCACCTTGCATTTGCTGATGATTTAATGATCTTCTCGGACGGTACAGAGGCCTCACTTCTAAAGATTGCGGATATTCTAGATGGCTTTAGGGCACTCTTGGGCTTACAGATGAACAAGGACAAGTCAACATTGTACTTGGTGGGTATTCAGGAAGAGGAGAGGGAAAGAATTTCCCTTATCGGATTCCAAATGGGTCACTTACCGGTTCGATATCTTGGCCTCCCTCTTATGCATAGGAAACTCAGGGTCTCAGACTATGCCCCTCTCATTGACATGATAACTACCAGACTTAATGCTTGGACCACAAAGATGCTATCATTTACGGGTCGTACTCAATTGCTAGCCTCTGTCATCTATAGTATGGTCAATTTTTGGTCATCAGCCTTCCCTCTTCCCAAAGCTTGTCTAAAACGCATTCAAAGTTTATGCACAAAGTTTCTCTGGGCTGGTAACTCAAGAAGAAGAGCTACAGCGAAGGTTTCATGGAAGGATTTATGCTTACCAAAGAGAGAAGGAGGCCTTGGGCTAAGGGATTTTGCTACTTGGTCAACCACTTTAAACCTTAAACTAATCTGGATGCTATTCTCAAGTGCAGGGTCGTAGTGGGTGGCATGGACTAAATCACACATGCTCAAAAACCAGGTTTTTTGGACTGCCAAACCACACCTAAATGATTCGTGGATCTGGAAAACCATTCTCCGCATGAGACCTTTAAGAAGGAATTTTTTGCGCTGCCACATCCAATCAGGACAAAATGCAAGTTTCTTGCACGACTCATGGACTAATGCAGGACCGCTAAAAGACGTTGCTGGTCCAGAAGTCCCACGGCTATGTGGTCTTCTGACTGATGCAAAGGTTTCACAAGCGGCGATTGATGGTAATTGGCTTCTAACATCGATGAGACAGAGGAATCCGACCATAGTTGTAGTCTGTCGGATTCTCAACACCACCCACCTCTTACCCAAGCTAATGCTCATGATTCATACTATTGGGGTATGGAAGATAATAGTCATGATTTCTTTTCAACAGCTAAAACGTGGGAGGCCATAAGACCAAAACGGGCTATAAATAACTGGTATAGAGCAGTTTGGCCAAAAACAGGTATTCCAAAACACTCTTTCACCTTTTGGATTGCTCACTTGGATAGACTTCCAGTAAGATCAAGGCTGCAGCGATTTGGACTCATCACAGACACACAATGCCCCCTATGTGGTGATTATGTAGAAACAAGGGATCACCTGGGCGATTATGTAGAAACAAGGGATCACCTTTTCATTCACTGCTCCTTCGCCCAACAAATATGGAAGCTTATAATGCTCAGACTCCATCTTCCAAATACAGCCTTCAGGACATGGCAATCCCTTATTATTTGGATCATCGGCCATTCCCTCGGCACATCATCGACCCTAAAAAGAATGGTATCTCAAGCTTTGGTATTCCTTGTATGGCAAGAACGTAACATTAGAACTCATGACCTGGCTTCATCAACGCCGGTGCAGGTTTTTAAGAAGCTAGACAGGATTGTTAAAGACTGCCTCTTGGCTCATCGCACAACGAAACATTGTAGAGGACTATTTTCCAAATCGTTTGGCAGCTAGATTAAGTTTCATAAGTTTTAACTTTTAAGAGTACTTGGCTTATTTAATTTTTTTTGTAAGTCAAGGCTATACTCTCTAATTGTAACCGCTCATTTATTGAATATAATTTAACGTTATCAAAAAAAAATGATACATATATGATAACACATACTATTAGCTCGGGGCATTTTCTCTACCCCTTCTTATCCTGAAAAAACAATTACCTAAAAAAGGGGAGGGTCCGTAGCATAATTTTTCCCAATGCAATAAAGTTACATAGTGTCTATTTTTTCTTGATAAAGGGGTATTTCCATGGGTTTGCCAGTTATTTTTATCCTTATCAAGATCTTTATTTTTATGCAAAATTGTGGTCAAGTTTTGAATATTCTTATCAAATCTTGAATTTCTATCGCTTGCATTTTTTTTTTAAGTTGAAACAAATTATCCCCTAAGTATTGGGTAGCTGTGGTTAAACCAGGTAAAATCCTTTATGAAATGGATGGTTTACCCGAAAATATAGCCAGAAAAGCTATTTCAATAGCGGCATCAAAAATGCCTATAAAAACCCAATTCATTATTTCTGAATAGGAATATAGAATGAAAAAGCTAAATAACATTTAAGGATAAAAAGATTATCGGTTTTCTTTTTTTGACAAACAATATTTTTTTACGGGCCAACTGATCCCATAATTTTTATATATAAGAAAAAAACATAGATATAGTTTAGAGTGGGATTCAATTGAGTTTTAAACTATGGTAGAAGCTACATGATGATTACATATGTAATTTTCCATGACACTATAATATTAGATAAATTTGACTTTGATGCGGTAACTAACGTTTGTTAGGAAAAATTTCCTAATTACTCAATATAAAAATAGAAACATAAATGATAAAAAAAACGTTTCACTCTTTAGAATGCACTGTTAATCATTCTTTTGGAGAAACATATCAATGATTATTTTTTAAAAGTTTATTATCTTTGCTGTTTACCCTATATATGTTTTTTTGTTAATAACCCTATATATGTTGTAAATGTAATTTACTTATGTAGTAATATCTTGTTAATAACAATGTACTTCTCTTAAATTTCTACTTTATAATAAAATAAGTTAGTTAACTTGAATATTTCAATAAATAATTTTCATCGAATTTTTTCTATACAAAAATTCAAAATAATTGGATCAAAACTCAACTTAATTGTAGATGAGAATATAAAGTAACTGGCTGAAAACTTAGTTTTAATATGCAAAACCTTACTCCTTCTGTTTTCACTTAATTGATGTTTTAGAAATATTTTTTTTTTCATTTTAGTTGATGTTTTAAAATTTTTATGCAACATTTATTGTGTTTTTAGTATTTTTGACTGTTTAAATTATGTAGACTAATTTATGATTGGTTAGATTATTTTAAAATTTGTAATAAACATACTATTTATTTAGGAAAAATAAACATTTAATATTTTTTTAATATATGTGAAAAACTTAAAACATCAACAATATATTAAAAAGGAAGTATATGGTAAAGTTATTGCGATGATAACTAAATTTCTAGTTTGCACAAAATATTTTATAAAACAATAATTTACACGAATTATTAAAAAATAAATGTATGGTTGATATAATTATTCGTAAACTATTGCACTAGATGATTGTGCATGGTATATATTAAGTAATGGATTATGCATGAAATGAGAAAATGGTTCTATACGACTTGTGCACACTTTATTCAGAATTTATGCACAATTTATTTATAGTTTATTCATAAGTTATGCAACAAGCAAATTCTGTTTATTATCTGCAAGAAAAAATACAAATTTAGAATATCTTTATATATTATATATTTATCACATAGTAAATCTGTATATACTGATGTATATATATATATATATATATATATATATAAAGAATGACCTTTGACAGAATATACATATAAGGGTGGGTTATGATGGAAAAAAGATTCGGTCCATATAATTGAATTCCTCAACTCCATTAAAATCACCTTAATCGAAATGTTCTCCACATCTTTTACTTTGACTATTTGTTTTCGCAAATCCAAATTTAAAAAGTAATTAGTATTTTTTTTAAATAAAAATTGTATCTAATTTAAATAGGTATAAACAAAATACTGAAAATTTACGATGAATGTAAGCATAGAATAACCGTAACTTATAAAATTAAGGGTAATTTGATTCAATAACCATAGAAGATTGTAAAATAAAAGATATAATGATAAATTTTAATTAGAAAAATAATAACACATATTACAAAAAAGCTCTTCAAAAACGTGATAAAAATATTATTAGCAATCCTTCTAGAGGCTTTTTGATTATATGTGTTGTTATTTTCTTAATTAAATTTTATTATTATTATCATATTATTAATTTTAAAATTATTAATTATCATGGGGTGAAATTTCTCTAAAATTAATGATGCAACCAAGAACTCCTACGATCAACATGCATATTACGATTGATTCATTATAATGATGACCATGATTGATGTACACAACAAAAATCTCGGCTCCATATACAATAGGGATCACAATATAGTGATTTTTGGTAATCATAATGTATATGGAAAGGTAAAATGTTTGGATGATGGTTCCCAACCCACATCATTGATATAAAAAAAATAAAGCTGTTTGGATGTATGGTTGGATTTCCGTAGAGTAGCCAAACTAAACAGCTCATAAGAGCAATAAGGTATGGGATTGGCGAAATTTCATCTATGTAACTAATTTTCAACATTCTAATAAATATTGAGCTGTAATAATTAAAAAAAGTAATAAACAAAAAGTAATAATCATAAAAATTTTACATTTGTAATTTGTTCATAAGAAACTGTTATACTACCAAATTTTGTTGAAAAAATATACTTTCATGTGGCTAAAGATGTGTGAAAATGGTATTCATGTTGTAATATACATGTAAAATTGATATTTTAAAAGAATTATGTCCCTCATACATACAGTTTTAAAATTATAAAAAAATTCATGGACGAGTAATGAGTAATTTGTTGGAAATAAGATTTATTTGATAATTTTTTTATCAAGAAAACTCTCCGTTTGCAACTTTTTTTTAAGTTAAAACTTAACTTGTTCTTTAAGTAAAGAAGTCATTTTCTTAAATAATGTCTAAACGATATGGAAAATTATAAAATCAATCATATTGGATTTGCGTGAATATAATTATATTGGAGTCACCGCTGCAATTCCGTAATATTTCAAAAATATAAGTATTATAAACTAAATATAAATATTTTGGATTGTAAGTGACATTTGGTTTAGTAACAGATGATAAGTTTACTAAAAGCAAGCGTATTTGTACATCTTGGCTAATTGTCCAGCTAGTTATGCCCTCATATTAACAAAAAAAATTGGATTGATAAAAAGAGAAAAGTAGAAGAATCGAACCTATAATACCAAACATTTGTTTACGACTTTGCGGGATATAAATATCTATAGTGTTATAAGTCTAAAAATAATTATTATATATATATAAGCAACGTTGTTTCTTTCCATTTCACATGCATGTGTTATTTTGAATTGTTTTTATTGGACCACATTACTGAAAACTCTTAACTCAAAAACTTATCCTGGACCATTCAGCCCTTTCTCAACCAAGCGGAGGTCAACAGAAGGTCAACTCTAATCAAGACAAAACATTAATACACATAAATTGATTAATACTTTTTTTTCCCGAAAAACATAATTATATTATATGGAATCTAAGGGTCAAAAGACCCAATACAAAAGAGGCCTCAGGCCCATACCATACTTGGGTCCAAAATAACAGGACTAAAACAGGCTCCCAGAAAACATCAACCTAGGTAAATAACAACCAAACGGAACAAAGCGATTTCGGCTTAAGAATCACCGGCGAGATTTTCTCTTCCCTGCATCTGGTAAGTCGCCTGAATTTCCGGCTGTCCTGCGTTCGCATTGTCTGGACCCTGCCTGATTGGCTCTGGCTCTGCTGGGAGCGAGTTAACATCGGCCATGAACGTATCGTCTCCGTTGTTAATGACGTCGTCAATAGACACATTTGCCGTTTCCACATTCGTAATTGGGTCAATCACCAGAAAATGAGGCTACGAGACTATTGAGCTAGCGTGTAGAGATGGTTCAGCAGAAGCTCTGTCACTGTCTGAACTGATGTTCTCCGCTTGTGCCGCCGAGATTGAGTAGTTAAGATAATCTGATGGTTGAGGGATGTAGCTGCAGAAGCAGGTATTGTAGGTGATTTTCTGGCAATTAAAGCGTAACCTGGTGATGTTTTCATAGATGAACTTGATTTAAAACATATCACCGTTTTCGCAGAGCATAGGTTTGAAGAATTTTAACCGATTTTCAAAGTTGATTTTGATCTTAGCTCTGGCCAGAAGAGGTTTAGTGATTGTACCTTCTTGGATGTCAATCTTAATCACTTCACCCAGTCCACTACATATGATCTTGATTGCGTCTTCAGAGGTATACTAAAACGGTAAGTTGACAATTTGTACCCACAATTGAACCGTTGACATGAAGTT
>OVBA01005433.1:0-19891 GCA_900406435.1 Lepidium aucheri
AACTCTATCAAACATTAAATGAACTCTATCAACGCACTATATGAACTCTATAACACACTTATGAACTCTATCACGCGAACTCAAATTCGTGAACAAATACAGAAAATTTGTGNCGGAGAGCAATGCAGAACAGAAGAAGAAGACCACGCGTACCGGAACACGAAGAAAAAAGCGACGGAGACGAAGAAGAAGAAAAAAGCAACGGAGATAAGTTGACGGAGACGAAGACGAAGTCGAAGAAGAAGAAGACGAAGACGAAGAAGAAGAGACAGAGACGAAGAAGAAGAAGGCGACGGAGAAGAAGAAGAAGAAGAAGAAGCTTTTTTTTATTATTTTTTTTTCGAGGGTGCAATAGTAATTGCACCCTCTGTTTCAAATTTTTTTTAAAAAAAAACTAATTTTGTCATTATGCTAAAATTGTGTGTTATTTGAGTAATTGTTTCTATAGAAAATCTGTTCCTTGTTGGAAATTACTTTACTCGAGAAATCAACCTAAATCTATTTTAAACATAACCGATAACCTGAAGCTTAAGGCTCAATTCACTAATCTTTCTAAAACTTGCGGCCTAAGTTCTTAGAGAATTAGGTTAACAATTGTCCTTGTCTTTTATAGGCACAAGAGACTAACAACCTTGCCTTCAAACCCATCTCACGTTCTCTTATCAAAAATATGATATTTTCCTCTCTTTTTTTGATAAATTTGTTAAGATTTTTTTTTTCTTCAATTCAAATCTTTCACAAATCTTCAAGTCTTCCTCTCCAAATTTTATGTGTAAGTCATAGTGATTTCATAAAACCCACACATGACTTGCGTTCACGTCTTCTCACGTTACTCTCACATCATCTTCTTCTATAACAGAAACAACAACATCTCCAGTCTCCCCTTTTTTGGCTTGATGTGGATCTTAAGCACATCAGGATCATCTTGAACAATCAGGTTCCTATTCTGCATCTTGAGCAATCACGTTCTTGTTCTGCACGATCTTCTTGTTGTAGGCTCCCCTAAAATGTTTCTCCCCAAAATCATATATCTAGATTCATCAACAGCCAATCTATTATCTCCCCCTGCTTGGGTGCACATCAAGACCAAAAAAAATAAGTTTCTGTCTAATCGTTAGGATTGACCAGTTTGTGTACCAAGATGCAAATGCACAATCAAGAATCAAAATAATCAAAGGTCAACTTTATCACAGATGAGATAAAGTATAAATTACTCTTTCAACAGACGTCCATTCTATAATAAACTCATGAGTGACCCAGAATTTCAATCAACCATGTGAACAATTCCATTTTAGCTTTTCACAAATCCAATTTAAGATACAAAAATACCTTGCATTAAGTATGATCATCCACAAATAACCCATATTCAGTAAAGCCTAGCATGCACTCTACGTTTGAGGCGTACGATCAGAATCAAGACTTTGCAGCTACACTTTCACACTAGCATGCCATCATCACAAGCCTTTTTCAAAGGTTTGAAGAAATTACACGGATGAGGCAGCTGGAATTTCCTTTCTTTTCATTCCGCATTCTTTTCATTCCGCATTCATTCCACATTCTTTTCTTTTCTTTTCACAGCACTTCTTGTCCTTTCCAGCACACTTGTAAAAGATCCGCTACAGAGCGAATCCGTTTATTTTTCAAATGATTCATATCATCAAGTGTACCCATTCCAAATTTCATCCCAATCAAATGATCGGCAGCTGCTAATATATCTCGTGGTAACAAAAATATATTGTTCTNTCAGCGAATTGCGCCAATTCCAATTTTAATTTTCCAGCTACCTGTTTTATAGCTTTAATTTGAGCGGCGGATCCTACTCTCGAGACAGAAATCCCTACATTAGAGAGTCACACACAGTAACAAATGCACACTTAGATGATGTAGGTATCTTTCTCAATCATATGACTGTTGCAACATCACAAGTACGGTATAATCACTTTGCTGTAAGTAGATATACTTTTCTTGATCATTTGTTTTGGCAGATCATCACAAGTACAATACTTCCATCATCGCATAAAAGTGAATCAAAGATATCACTTAACTTCTCAACTCATATACACTTGCTCTCCTCAGCTCTTTGACCTTCTTTCCTAACATATTATATCTCAGCTCAAAGATCATATTATGACGGCATGACATGCAGCTATTTTCCACTTGTTTGATTAAAACTGATATATGTCTGCTTTTTAAGTGTCTGTCATTCTTTTCCAGAAACAAAATTCTGTCTCAAATCAGCTCAACAAAACCTCTAAACATTGTTTGGTACTCAAAAATTCCAATTCCAGTTCTCAAACAAAACGATTAAAAGATAGAGGTTTAGTAAAAAAATCAACCAGTTGATATTCAGTGTTCACATAATTAATTATAACCAGTTTCTCCTCAACAAATTCACGAATAAAATGATAACGAGTGTCAATATGCTTTGTTCGAGAATGTTGAAAATGATTCTTAGCAATGCTAATGGCGCTTTAATTATCACAATAAACAAGCAATGGTTCAGAAACTGTACCATAATCCGCAGACATCTACTTCATCCATAGAAGTTGAGTACAATAGCTTTTCAATGCAATGTATTCTGGTTCTGCTATTGATAAGGAAATACAATTCTGTTTTTTGCTGAACCAGGCTATCAGATTGTTTCCCATGAAGAAATATCCTCCACTTGTACTTTTCTGATCATCAACACTTCCTGCCCAATCTGCGTCACAATACCCTGTCAAACTTGTGGTGGTATCCTTAGTGTAAAAATCCCAAAATGCTGAGTTCCTCCCACATATTTAAGTACCCTTTTTATTGATGTGAGATGACTTTTCTTTTGATTAGCTTGATATCTTGAACATAATCCTACTGAGAAACAAATATCTGGACGGCTTGCTGTCAAATACGATAATCCTCCAATCAGACTCATGTATGACGTAGCATCTACTGATTTTCCTGATTAAACTTTTGAGAGCTTTTCATTTGACTCCATAGCTGTCCTTGCTGCCTTGCTGTACTCCATCCCAAACTTCTGAATCAAATTATTTGCATATGTGCTTTGATTCACAAAGATCCCATCAGATGTCAGTTTTACTTGCAATCCAAAAAAGTAAGTGAGTTCACCATTCATACTCATCTCAAAGTCTTGAGACATGACTTCAAAAAACTTGTCAACCATCGTCTCATTGGTAGATCCGAACACTAAATCATCAATATAGATATGCACCACTATGAATTCTTTAACATTCTTTATAGTAAACAATTTCTTTTCTACACTTCCACGTGTATACCCATGTTCAATCAGAAATGTGGCTAAACGATCATACCACACCCTTGGTGCCTTTTTGAGTCCATACAAAGCCTTGTTGAGCTTGTGAACATAATCTAGATGTTTTGGATCTTCAAACCCCTTTGGTTGCTCTACATAAACTTCCTCTTGAAGAAATCCATTCAGAAACGCATTTTTAACATCCATTTGATATAGCTTAAACCCCATCTTGCATGCAATTCCAAACAAAAACCAGATAGAATCCAAACAAGCAATTGGTGCAAACGCTTCCTCAAAGCCAACACCTTTAACCTGTGAATAACCTTGAGCAACCAGTCGAAACTTGTTCCTAACAACGTTTCCATCCTTGTCAATTTTGTTCTTGAATATCCATCTTGTGCCAACAACATTGACATCTTTAGGATGATAAATAAGAACTCACACATTTTAGTGTGCAAAAATTGATAGCTCCTCTTGCATAGATGCATTCCAAAATTCGTTAGCAAAGCTTCCTTGTATGTATTGGGTTCAAATTTAACACAAAACAAGCATACTTAATCGATTCAACAACTTCTTGCTTCTGTTCCATGAAAGCTATGAAAGCTGTATTTCTAGCAAGTATTTCTGCCCCCTGAATCTCTCCTATAACATCTTTAGAGGAGTGATTCCAATGTACTTGAGGAGGAACATCAACCTGTTCTGAAGAACGAACATCTGAACTAGGTTCTACTGACTGTTGAGGCTCATCATTTCCATCAGGTTGCTGAAGTGTCAACCGAAATGAGGAAGTGTCATCAAAGACCATATTCACATTCTCTTCAACTGTCAAAGTACGTCATTTATGGACTCTGTAAGCAGTACATGTACCTGAGTATCCAAGGAACATACCTTCATCACTCTGAAAATCAAACTTCCAAAGATGATCCAAATAATTCAAAAGATTATCCTAATAATTCAGAATGTAGCAAACACATCCTAACACATGAAAAATGTTATGTAGGAGTTTTATCCTTCCACAACTCATAAGATGTCTTTGTAGTTCGTTTTTTCATGTCTACACGATTGATGATGTAGCATGCAGTGTTAATAGCCTTTGCCCAGAAGTGTTTGGGTGCATTACTTCCATTAAGCATTGCTCTTGCCATTTCCTGCAACGTTCTATTCTTGCGCCCAACAACACCATTCTATTGTGGTGTTTGTGGTGCTGAAACGTGATGATCAATACCTTATTCTATATAAAAATGTTGGAATAAATCATTCTGAAACTCACCACCATGGTCACTCTAAATGAGCTTGATACCTTGACGTTCATTTTTAAGCTAAAGTGCCAAAATTCTGAAGCTATCAAAAGAATCAGTTTTCTCACGAAGAAAATCCACTCATGTGTATCTACTGAAATCATCAACCAAATCAAGAATGTACTTTTTCCCAGCAAGGCTCTCAACTTGAATAGGATCCATCAAATCCATATGAACAAGTTCCGATAGACTCTTGGACCTAACATCTGGGATAGACTTGTGTTGAGTCTTGACCTGTTTTCCCATGCTACAAGGACCACATACAAGCTACTGATATTTTTCAAGTTTTGGCAACCCTCAAATGATCTCTTCGTTGGATAACTTCGCTATAGTTTGAAAATTCATATGTCCAAGACGTCGATGCCAAATCTGAGTTTCATTTTCTGCTTTAGCAACCATGCATTGTGAATCAGGAACCCACATGTAGCAATCATTTCGTGTACGAACTCTCCCTCTAAGTGAACAATACCTTTCTCATCTACAACTCGACATTTAGTTCTTGTAAAAGTGTTATCCAATCCTGTGTCACACAACTGACTAATGCTAATTAAATTTGCGTTCAAACCATCAACAAGGAAAACATTACTTAGTTTAGGCTCTGTTGAACTGCTCGTAGTCCCTTTACCACATATTTTTCCTTTAGCACCATCACCAAACGTCACTTTTCCAGCTGTGACAACCTCAAGCTCTTGTATAGAAGCTTGATCTCCTGTCATATGTCTTGAACAACCACTATCAAACAACCACTTTCTCATTGAGTTAACATGATCACCTTTCACAGCTGTGAATGCTACTTTGTAGAACAAATCCTTCTTAACCCAAATCTGGTTTCTGTTTTTACCGTTGAAGGTAAACTTGTGTTGCCTCCAAATTTTCTGAACCCTATACTGAAGCTTGTAGCATTGATATCTCATATGCCCTTTCTTTCCACAATACCAAACTCAACTTGATGATCCCAATTCGATCCATAATATTGAGTCTTCTCAGTCTTCCATCCTATACCAGCGCCCTGTCGTTGATGTTAATGATGTTTTTCTCCTTTTCTACAAAGGTTTGAGTTGATTTACACTCTCCAATGTACCTGTAGCTTTCACAAACTTCATCTCTGCGGATTTCTTTCCTTTATAACCCAAACCAGAACTTGCATTCTCTGTCCCTCCAATAGTCAACAGATACTCTAAATCCTTTGTTCCTTTGAACAACATCTTGATCTGCTTCATCTGCTCAAATAATCTGCTTTCTAGATCAGCATTCTTAGCTTTGACGTCTCTTAGTTCATTCTCAGATTGTTGCAGCATATCTACAATGACCTGTTTTCTACTATCTGACGTTTGTTTTTATCTTGGATTTTAACCAAAGAAGTCACCAATATGCCCATTTGATCTTCTAGAGTCATATCAAGATCGTCATCAGATTCTGACTTGTTTGCATCAAGGCATTGGTGTTTAGTAGAAATCTGATACTCATCAGCCTTCTGAACTTCAGGGATAAGGTCAGTGTTTTCTACTTCTTCCTTGATGTCATCCATTTCCACTATGCCAAGACGAGCTACAAAGTGGTTTAGAATGTTATCATCCTCATCAATGTCACTGTCTGTATCACTCAAAGTTGTAATTGCTGATTTTTCACTCAATTTGGATTGGCATTCGTACGTGGTATGTCCATATCCTTCAGATTTGTAGCATTGTATAGTCATCTTCCTCTTGGATGATGGACATTCAGATTTAAAGTGCATATAGCCTTGACATTCAATACACTAGTTGTCAACTTTGTAGTTGTTTCTATCAGCTGCTGGTTTTGTAGACGCCTGATATTCCTTCTTTTGTCCTCTTTCTGCTTTCCGAAGGAATTTTTTCACAATTAATCCCACTTGCTCTTCTAGATTTTCAATTCACTTCTTTTTGTGAACTGTTTTTCAGATATAAGTGCAATACTCTTACCTTTGGTTATCCCTTCCTTCAGAGTGATCTGAAGCTCATAAGCTTGCATTATACCAACAACCTGATCATATATCACCGTGTTAGAGTTTTGAGACACCTCGAAAGCTGATCGATGACCATGGAATTTAGTTGGAAGACATCTTAACAATTTTTTGAGCATCTTCTTGTCCCTGTACGTTTTTCCCAAAATTAAAGCTTTGTGTGCTAGAGATGACAGCTTACTGATGAATTCCGCAATAGTTTCATCTTCTCCCATAGTCAAGTTCTCGAATCGTGAGGCCAAGATTTCGGTCTGAGTTCTTGTAACACTGCTGGTACCTTGAAAACATACTTCAAGAATATCCCACGCCTCTTTAGCACTTTTACATCCCTGAACTCTCTTAAACTTATTGCTGTGAAGAGAGTTAAAAATTGTTGACAATGCTTTAGAGTTCGATTTAGCATCTGATTTTTATTCATCAGTCCACTTTCCTTGGTTTTGGAACAAGAGCACCACTTGCATCTTTTATAATAGGACGTTCCCAACCTTTTCCAACTGCAAGCCATGCACTAGAATCAATTCCCTGAATGTGCTGAACCATCTGTACTTTCAGATGTCCATAGTTGTCAGGATCCAATTTTTTTTTTTTGCAACAACTACCAACTGTTTCTGTGAATTGTCAATCTTGTCCTCAGGATCTAACACCTGCAAACAATAACAAACGTTACGCGGTGAACCGCTTTGATACCAATTGAAAGTGCAGAAAATTCACAAATCAACAAACTGAAATCACTTTGAAATATGATTTATTAAGCAAATAAACTTTTTTTACAAAAGATCTTTTCCTTGTTGGAAACTATTCTACTCGAGAAACCAACCTAAATCTATTTCAAACCTAACCGATAACCTAAAGATAAAGGCTCAATTCACTAATCTCTCTAAAACTTACAGCCTAAGTTCTTAGAGAATAAGGTTTACAATTGCTCTTTTCTTTTATAGGCACAAGAGACTAACTGTAATACCCACGTTCGGCCAACCCAAGAATGCACTAGGTGCAGTACGTAGATGCGACATGTACGGGCATACCAAAAATGGCCAAAAGGTGTGTTCTTGCCAAGGAAAGGCATTGGAAGACTAAAAAATGATCAAAATCAGACAAAACCATGAAAAAACTAAGGACGGAATTTAGGACAAGTACCTAGGATTTGGATGGAACCTAGTGGTTCGGACCGCACGGTCGTTCAGACATGATTGGTCCAAGTTTGGACATGAACCTAGGAAGTTCAGACATGTTGTGTCTAGTTTTGGACAAGGTTTAAGGTTTAAAATAAGTTTGGTCTGTGTCCGGCCAAGTCTGGTCCGCGTTAGGACAAGAGGTGTCCACGTCCGGACAAGGGTTCTCGTTCGGACAAGAGTTTTTTATGTGTCGGAACGGGTAGCCTAAGGGTAAAACGACCAGAATTAATGTGTTTTGGACTTTGGATTATTTTGAATGGGCTTGAGACCGGTCCAACTAAAGGAATTAGGGTTAGAGTTAGGTTACCCTTAGGGTTATAAATAGGAGCCTTAATCCAACATAAAAAGGGAATCCGCACAAAGTTAACCTAAATTAAGAGAAAGAGAACTCGAAGGAGGCTGAGAGAGATCGATCTAATTGAGGCAAGGTAAAAGGTTGAATTGAGTTTAAGGTTTTCCTAGTATTGGCAATTCAAACCCCATAGAGCAAAAAGGAACCCGAAAGAGTCTAAGGCAAAGGTGAGTTCGTGACCGTGATAATTTGACCTAGAATTCGTGTTTGGTAATAGGTTAAGTGGAATCTTAGAATGGTTAGGTTGAATGATTGATTGTGAATGGAAGGACCATGTGGGTCGATATTGTGATTGAGAACCGTGTGGTTCATGATCTGTGACTTGCGAACCTTAGTGTTCGGATCTATGATCTGAGAACCGTGTGGTTCGTGATCTGTGGTTTGTGAACCTTAGTGTTTGGTCTGTGACCTGTGAACCTTAGGGTTTGGATCTGAAATTGTGAAATAATGTGAATGATGTTCTTGACTCAAAGATTACTTTGGCTGATTCGGATGTAACCCGGGTAGTCAAACTGAGTTTTTGAGCAAGTTCTCAATAATGATTGCTCTATGATTTGATTTGATTTGTTATTGAATGCGTGTTTTGGTTATAGCCTAGTGGAACGGGATGACCGAACCACTAAGCAATTCTTTTGCTTATACAATCTGCGTGATTGTAGGTAATGATCTGACCAATGATCAAGAAAGTGGCTAATAGGAGCGAGACCAAAGCGGGACGGAGAGGAGGTGGATCTAGGATTGGGATTTGGGAGTCCTTTTATGTTATTTAAGATTGAACTTGATGCTAGTATCATTTTTAATGAGTTATGTTATTTGATGTTTTTGGAACCTTTAATTGAATATGAATAAGAATGGAATCAAGTTTTTTTAATTGCTTGGGCTTGTCACATCATATAATCAGAATTTGGACTTAGTGAATAATGGAAAATGAATTGAATAAGTTTATGGTCTGCCCAAGACCATACTAGAATGCGTTAGAACGCGGGTTTAATGAGTTGGGATGTTACACTAACACCCTTGCCTTAAAACCCTCTCACGTTCCCTTACCAAAACGAAGATATTTTCATTTTTTTTCTCTTGATAAGTTTGTTAAGATTTATTTTATCTTCAATTCAAATCTCTAAGATATCTTCAAGTCTTCCTCTCCAAGCTTTATGTGTAAGTCACATGATTTCATTAAACCCACACGTGACTTGCGTTCACGTCTTCTCACGTGACTCTCACATCATCTTCTTCTCTAACAGAAACAACCACATCTTCAAAAACATTCTGATTCTTGTCTTTTTTCCAGGCGTTTGCCATGGAAATAGTCTTCAAATATGTCGTTTTGATCTGAACTGAAATGAGAAAGTAAAAGGAATTGGCTTTTTGAATATGAGCTCTGATAAACAATAAATAAATTGCGCGGATGAAGAAATACTGATCACATTGGTTATTGGAAAAATGAATTTTTCATAACACTTCCTTTAGTTACTAAGAGGTCTAAGATCTCTGAGGTTTAGTTATCTAGTGTTGTAGATTTTTATTTTCTTTGTTGTAGGTTTACATGTCTTAAGGTATGTAGGTTTACAAGTTCTACTTTCTCACTTAATTCTCCTGGTTTTGTAGCTTTCTTTTGTGTGTCTTGTCGATTTATTGTTTCTTTATTGTAGGTTTTTGGTTTAATTCTCATGGTTATGTAGGTTTAGAAAATCTACTTTATTAGATATTTCTCATTCAGAACTCTAATACATTTTGTTTTTTAGGTTTGTGTTCGCTTTTGTTGTCGATTTAGCTCTTTTTTTTGTAGGTTTGTTTTTAATATTTTGTAGGTTTAACTTTGCAAGACATCCTTATTTTTTATAGGTTTATCTATCAAGCATTGTATGTTTATCTTTTCTTATTTCTCGAGTTAGTTCTCATGTTTTGTAGGGTTTTCTTTTTGTGCGTAGTAGGTTTAAAGATTCTTTGTAGTAGGTTTCTAAGGGTCTTCATTGTACGTTTAGTTTTAATTTATCATCTTGAAATCTTAATACTTTTGTTTTATAGGTTTTTATTTGTGTTTGTTGTCGACTTAGTTCCCGTGTTTTGTAGGTTAATAGTGTGTTGTAGGTTTATCGTTGTAAGACATTTTTCTCTGTTACAATATTTACCCTTCAGGTATTGTAGGTTTTACTATTTCTTCGTCATGGGCATAATCCTGTAAAGTAGGTTTATTTTTCATTTTTCTACGTGCAAGGAAGAAACAATTCTTTTGTACGGTTTTGTTAATAATGCTTTTTAGTTTATGTAGTTTTATTGATGTGAGGTATTCTTTTTTGTTGTTGGTTTACCTCCAAGGATATGTAGGTTTGAGCTTTAATGTTTTAATGTCTTTGTTGTAGGTTTTTCTTTTGCTATAAAACATTAGTGTTTTTAGGCTTAGTTATGTACTTTTTGTTAAACTAAGCAAGACTTGTGAAACAAGTAAAAGCATAACTTGAGTGTTAAACAAGGAACGGATGACTTGACGTGAGAGGCAAGGAGGAAGTGACTTGAGACACACACAAGGTAGAAGGAGTTTTGCGGTCCGAACATAAAAAGAGAAGCGATCCAAAGGAAATAGAGCCATTGTGTTGAGATAAATATGTTAAGTGTGAGTCAAGGAAGCCCTACTTGAGCTGCAATCAAGACCACACGTAACCAAAGGTGGAATAAGGTTGTGTGTAACCAAACACATGGATTTATTCAAAATAATGTGTGTAGCCAAACATGCTCTCTTCTCAGCCTTATCTAGCCGTTGGAAGCAAGTCAAAGTCACGTGTGGGCTTAGGAAGAAGGAGATACAACCGTTATGTACAATCACTCTCAACCTCGAGATCAATGAAGACCGAATCTTTCTTCTTATAGAAGAGTCACGTGAATTTTGTTCTACCAATAATATTTATTCATTTTTTACTGTATGTAAACCCTAGGAGGGTCACGTGTATATATATGTACTCATGTAAATCAGATCAAAGTAAGAGACAATAAAAATCTCTATCTAATCTTTGGCCTTATGGCCAACAAATCTCCAAATCTCTTTAAATCTCCAAATCTCTCAATCTCTTTAATCCCCTACTCAAATCTCTTCTATTTTCTTATGTATTTCCACAAAACTTTTCATGGTATCAGAGCCAGGTTGGTTCTAGGCGAGTTTGTCCCAGGATCTCTTGGTGTTTTGTTGCTTGAAAATCGTTTTCCAGAATTGCTTTTCAAACCGCTTTTTGCAAAATGTTGATTTCTCTTTTTCAAAATCGTTTTTCTTGAGACTATGAGGAGGAATGAATGTTTCTGAGGCTAAAAACCTCTTATTTGAGTACCATATCATCTCTAAGTCTCTGTTTTAAAAGAAAGTTTGAAGTTCGTGGTGTTCTTGAATTTTTTCAAACCGATTTTTCCAAAATCTGTTTTCTTGTTGGGAAAAGGTTAAGCTCTTGATTTGTCTCCTTAAAATCGTGTTTCTTGTTGGTTTATTTGAAGATATCAAATCTGATTTTATGTGATTAGTATTTGTTTCAAAAGGAAAAGAATTATTCTTTGTGTTCTTGTTGATTTCAAACCGAGTTTTCCAAAATCTGTTTTGAAAAGTGTTGTTTTTTTGTTTAGTATTAGTTTCACTAAACTCGTGTTACTTGCTTTCTTTATTGTTTCAAAGCTGAAAAATCCCTGTTTTTCGTGACCATGAAGAGGAGGAAGTGGCTGTTCTAAAAGCGAGAGAGAAATAGTTGTGGCCATATGCTATTATCCGTTGGACAATAGAGTGATCTCTTAGGAGTGACTTGGGACCACGGTTTTGCTTGGCTTATTCACACTATTTTCTCTCCCCTAAATGTCATTTTCAACTCTAATTCACTCTTATATTGATAGCTAAATTATTTTGATTTTGAATTTCAAAAATGTTTTGTTTTTATCCATCGGATAAAAGGATTTCAAAATGTTTTGTCTTTTTGTGCTGAACCTTTAGCGGGAAAAAACTCATTTTGAAAGCTTGTTTTCAGCAGTTTTATTGAGTCCAAACCGTATGAGTGAAAACCTTGGGTTGGTTTTCCTTCTTGTGAAGTGTATAACCATAAAATCCATTGTATTTTTGATGTGTTTTTGCGGTTTGGATCAAGGCTCTAAAATAGTGAACCATGGCTAAATCTACTATGTTCTTGTGAACTAGAGTGTTTCAAAGTCATGTTGAATTCATCTCCTTAATTTGATAAATTGTTGAACCGAGTTGTATTTGTCTAAAAGCTCTCGGTTTCGATTTTCTTGAAAGTTGTTGAACTTGTTGTGATGTCTAACGTTTTGTGTGTGAGTTTTGGTGTCTATCTTCTGTCTTGTAGCTAGAATATCTCCATGAGGGAGTAAGGACCAGCCGTGATGGAGGGGAAGACAACCAAAGCCGCAAGGTGTCTTGTTTGGAGCATTGTTCGCGTGTGACGTTAGAACCAATGGCCTCAGCTTCAAGGATCCAGCTTTGTACTGTGGTGAAGAGTCTGATGGAAGGTGTTGTATCAGCTCACAAGCAAAGGCGTGTGTCCTCATGTGTGTGACAAAAGACGTTTACTTGTTCTTGAAGAATCCGAGCAACCTTTGGAGCAAAATAGGCTATCTCTAAAACCCTCCTCTATTTATTCTCTTAGACTCTCTTTTGCTTGTCTTTGCTAGCCTAATTACTCATATTCTATAGTTGGTTTCATTCACATCTTGGAGCCCTCAATCTCAAATGCTTTAAATCTCTTATATCTTGTGTGAAGGTGTAGAACCGAAGCTTTGCTTGAGTATTCCCAAGAGGAGATGATGGAAATGAGCGGACTATGGGATGCTGAAATAGAGTTAAGGAAGACAAGTGTGGTGGTGGTATCGGTATGGAAAGGACCGAGTCATTGCTCTTGGTTGTGGATGATCTTGATGTTGTTGATTCAAGCCATCACAACCGCTTGGAGAAGGAAGAAGATAAACCAAAAAATGCTCCATATAGTTGGCAGATTGAAAGAGATGGCTTCTCATGATGGTGTTGATGAAGCGGATCCTTTGTGTGTGGAGTTCGAATGAACTCAAGTCAATCTCAATGAAGAGTCTCTACCAAAAGCTTGTGCCACAAGTTTGGTAGCCAAGATATAAGATCTCAAACAATAAATCTCGTTTGGTATCAATGTCCGGTTTCCTATTGTTTTTCCCAAGCTAGGAATAGGTGCTAAAGGCATTCAAAAGTACCAAAGGAAATGGAAGCGTGGGGTTGTGGCAAAGTCCAAGAAATCAAGGCTTAGAGAAGCTATTGATTTCTAGTTCAATCTCTTGGTGATCTCCACTAAAGCTTGTAGAGACAAGTTGTGGAGAGGTGTGGTCACACTATGGCGTGTGAAGAAGCCAAAGGTGTGAAGGAAATAGAGTAGTGGCGTGTGCAAAAAGGTTCATTCTTTGCCTTAGGCCGCAAGTATAGAAGGCTCAAAGGAGCCAAATGGTCCACGGAGGAAGTTTCCATCTAGTTCGTGACCCATTTGAAGATTGAAAGGTATCAATTGTCCATTTGATTTATGGATTGATAACCTTTGTGTGTTTCAAATAATCTTAGCTAGGAAAAAGTATTACTTGCAACCCAAGAAGCTAAGAGGAAGAGACAAGTTAATGAACGAGCCATCAGAAAAAGGAAAGATGAAGCTTGTGTCAGAGAATCATGGACTGCAGGTTAGAATTGTGAATACCACGGGTCAGACGGTGTGTGTACCGCGGGAAGCCCTTGGGTTGAAGTGGCCTTAACTGCGGGATGATATGAGCTTTTTCAAGCCATATTCTGAGGGGATTCCAAGCCATGGATGAGCAACCCATCTATCTTTGTCCATTGATGTGTGAAGATATCAAGCTAACATGATCCAATTCAATAAAATGGACATGTAAAGGCATGAATATTAACCTTTGTCAATGTTTCTTATAAACTAATGTTGTGTGCTTCCTGTGAGTATTATCTAGGATATTATGATCCATTACATGACATACCAAGGAGCTGAAGCTAAGGGAATGTCAAATTTGGATGTGTTGAAGATGCTACCATTGAAGATAGTTCCAAATGGAGTGTTAACCGAGAGGGGAAGCCTCTCAAGTTGTGTCACTTCCAAGCTTAGCTTATAGTGTTGCTTACCGTCCAAACTTGAGGGGGAGTCTTGAAGAATGAAGCCAAGGCCGAAGGATTTTATGTCATATTCTGAAGCAGGTGGAACAAACTCAATGGAGTTTGTAATAGCCCCTTGGACTTAAATGTGTCTAAGCTGCTTGAATTTGAAGTTTCTAAGCCGTGACCATGATCCATACTCTTTTTCCCTTTGTCGGTTTTATTCCAATGGGTTTTCCACTTAGGTTTTTAATGTGGGGAGTTACAACTTTCAAGCTTGATCCTAATGAATCACATTGCGGATTCAAGCTTGAGGGGGAGTGTTAAACTAAGCAAGACTTGTGAAACAAGTAAAAGCATAGCTTGAGTGTTGAACGAGAAACGGATGACTTGACGTGAGAGGCAAGGAGGAAGTGACTTGAGACACACACAAGGTAGAAGGAGTTTTGCGGTCCGAACTCAAGAAGAGAAGCGATCCAAAGGAAATAGAGCTGTTGTGTTGAGATAAATATGTTAAGTGTGAGTCAAGGAAGCTCTACTTGAGCTGCAAGCAAGACCACACGTAACCAATGGTGGAATAAGGTTGTGTGTAACCAAACACATGGATTTATTCAAAATAATGTGTGTAGCCAAACACACTCTCTTCTCTGCTTTATCTAGCCGTTAGAAGCAAGTCAAAGTCACGTGTGGACTTAGGAAGAAGGAGATACAACCGTTATGTGCAGTCACTCTCAACCTCGAGATCAATGAAGACCGAATCTTTCCTCTTATAGAAGAGTCACGTGAATTTTGTTGTGCCAATAATATTTATTCATTTTTTACTGTGTGTAAACCCTAGGAGGGTCACGTATATATATACATGTACTCATGTAAATCAGATCAAAGTAAGAGACAATAAAAATCTCTCTCTTCACAATCTCTCTCTAATCTTCGGCCTTATGGCCAACAAATCTCCAAATCTCTCAATCTCTTTAATCCCCAACTCAAATCTCTCCCATTTTCTTTTGTATTTCCGCAAAATCTTTCACTTTTGCAGGCACATCTTGGTTTTGTTGTAATTTTTTTTTCAATAAACCCAAGAAATGAAAATATAAAGGTAGTAATCTAACCACCACTATGCAAGATGAAAATTCAAGTTTAATGTCAACAACTCTTACATATTAAGTTGAGAAACTGCTCAAGGAAACCTTAATCTATATTTCATTATTTTTGTAGGTTTAATTCTCATGTTTTATATGTTTAATTACATGTTTTGTATAAATTTGTGTTTCAAATTCTTAGTTCAAGGATTGAGATTAGACACCTCAAACTAGAAATACCACAGAATGCAAGAAAAAACTCAAGCTTGTTGCTACTACGCTAGTCTGGGAAAAATAATTCTGACAAACCTACAAGCTTTTAAACAAATCTAAAAATAACCAACAACGTTTTAAACAAAGTACAAAAATGTTTTTTTTTTAAACGTTTTAAACGTTTTAAACCTACAAGCTTGTTGCAACAATGTTTTTTTTTTGAGAGAAAAAAGTTATAACAATGCCATTTCTGTAATATAAAAATGGTCACACAAGAAAATTCAGAACTTTTCCTTACCCTCACCCATTTGAATGCTCAAACAAGACTATTATAGTAATAAAAGCATCTTATTGGACTATTACAATAATTAGTTCTATATTTTTTGGTCAATAATATTTAAATTTATAATTTAAACTCAATTCTTCCATATTGATTTTTGCAATTGTTTTGAGTAATATATATACTGTACTTTTTTTTATTTTTTTAAGGATTTTCTGCTGAAAAATAACAAAAGAGTTACCATGAAAATACAAAATAAGAACAAACATTAGCAAGTAGCAAGTAAAGGATATCCTTTGTTGGCCTAGACACTCGACAAAAAAAATGAGTAAGCCTAGCCCTCGAATAATTTATGACTAAGCTTAAAATTTTATGACTATATGGTCAAATAGACACTGTTAATCACGAAATAACATGTGTATAGGATCGTGACTATTTTAGTCACAACTGTTTGTGACTATACAAGAAATTTCTACTAATATAAGTTAGAAAAAAAGAAAGAACAAGATACTAAAAGGATACATTGGTAGCTTGACTTGAGCAAGCATTGAAGATCTTGGCAGTGAGAGTGTTGAGGTAATTTCAATGGTGCTGGTACCCTTTTGGCATTTTCTTTTTTTTGCAGTTTGAGTTGTTTGACATGCCTTCGGTTTGGTTTGGCATAGATCTAGGTGAGAGTTTGATAGATGTCAACGGTAGTCTCTATGTGAGAGAGGAAAGGCTGAACGTTGAGAGGAGGCTGCTGTAGAGCAGTTGATCTTGGCGATTCTACACAGTGTAGGTCGGGTTGACAGTAGCATCTTGATTTGCTGCAGTGAGTATGGGTGGTGGCTGAGAGGAATCATCGAGGTGGCTCGTGAGTTCATAGCCGCGAGAAAGGAGTGGACTTGACGACTCCACATCAAGTAGTTGGTGGCATTGAGTTTGATAACATTTGTCATGTTAACATGGAGGAGGGTGGGATACTGGACATCAATTGTTTATGCAGGATGATTAAAGAAAAAAAGAGTATGTAAGGGATCGACTGAGTGGTTTATGACTATTTCTGATCTGATATTATGTAAGAAAGTATTCTCTCTTATTATTCTTAAGGTGATTACATCAATATATACAAGTACAACGGTGGAGTCCTAGGGTTATATACATATGGAAGATGTTATAAATAGAATGATATAGAGTAATTGTCAATCAATTAGTATCTTCTTTACAGAAGATGCCTAAGACTAAATGTGTTGGAATATAGAAGAGAAGAGATGGAAGAGACGAAAATATAACTCTTTATGAATCTGAAACATATTAACTTTTACATTAATACAAAACTGTATTATAAAGATAATGAATAGACACCAAATGTTATATATCTTCGACTTAACCGAAGTGTCACAAATCTTAACCAAATGTCATGACGACACTCACTAATCTAAACATCACGATCCTTGATATATAACTAACTTAATACATACTAACATTACTATATAATAATAATAATAGAAACTCAATTATAACCTAACAAAATGAAGCATCACTCACGGAGACAAGGGACTAGCGGCTAAGAAGCTAGCAGTGCAGGCTGGAAAGAGTAATATACTCTGTTGACAGAAAAAGAAAAGATTTCATCACTACAAGAATGCAAGCCTATTTCCGACGGACTTTTTAACCGCAATATATCTGTCTGAAATATTCCAATGAAAAACTGACCACAAAAGACCGACTAAGCTAATCAGATGGAACCTTTCGGTTAATTCCAACGGTATCACATTTGTCGAAATCCATCGCTAGCTTTCCGATGGTTACTGACGGATTTAGAACACCCGTTGGTAACCGTCGGAAAGGTACTGACGGATTCCAATGGTATTTATAGTTATTAAAAAAAATTGAAAAAACATACCCATCGGTTACCATCAGAAACATATCCTATCTACCGACGGTTTCCGATGGGTCATATATTAACTTTTAATTTTTAATCGGTTATTAAAAAAGAAAACTAACCTGTTGAAAGTTGTCAAAAGTTTCCGATGGTTACCGATGGAAATGGGTATAGATATCACACGTTGTCCGCATGTTGGTTCGTGTTTTAACTAAAAATTAGATGTAGCCGTCGGAAACCATCGGGAATATCCAACGGCTTTCGACAGAAGTAGGTATAGATATCCCACAGTGTACACATGTTGCTTCTGTTTGTAAGCGACAATTAGGTGTGGCTGTCAGAAATCGTCGGTAATTGTTGGATATTTATGTTATAAAATATCATGATTGCCTTTTTTTGCATCTCCAATTTTTTTTAATTTTATAAAAATTTAGAATGTTATATTTTCGATCATGGATCGACAGACTATACATAGATGAAATAACAAAGTCACTAATTGAAGAAAATACTGCTTGGTTGAAACAATTTATGGAATTGGCAGAATATCATATATGAAAACACAGGCCAATCCGACGGGAAAAAGTCGTCAGATTCCGTCGGTTAATAAAATCATACGGAAAGTGATGGAAATCGACCTAAAACTTGAAAACCGTAGGTTTCCGTCGGTTTGTAAAGTGATCGGTTTCCGTAGGTACATAGAAGTGATGGAAACCAACGGAAAGCTATTTTCCGTCGATTCCGGTTAGTTTTATCCTATGGAAATCGACAGACACGATTAAAATAATATTTAAAAAAAACCGTCAGTTTCCATAGATAACATAACCGATGGAAACCTATGGAATTAAGTTTCCGTAGGTTTCCATCGGTTTTGGAACCTACGGAAACCGATGGACTAAATTAAATAAATAAAAAAAGTAGCCATCGGTTTCCGTAGGTTTCAAAACCGATGGAAACCTACGGAAATTAAATTCCATAGGTTTCCATCGGTTTTAAAACCTACAGAATCCGATGGCCAGTTTTTTTTTTTTAATGTTGTCCATCGGTTTCCGTAGGTTCCAAAACCGATGAAAACCAACAGAGTTTAATTTTTGGAGGTTTCCATCGGTTTTGAAACCTACGGAATCCGATGGCCAATTTTTTTTTTAAATATTGTCCATCGGTTTCCGTAGTTCCAAAACCGATGGAAATCGACAAAGATTAATTTCCATAGGTTTCCATCGGTTTCGAAACCTACGGAATCCGATGGCCAGTTTTTTTTAAAATGTTGTCCATCGGTTTCCATAGGTTCCAAAATCGATGGAAACCGACGGAGTTTAAATTCCGTAGGTTTCCATCGCTTTTGAAACCTACAGAATCCGATGGCCAGTTTTTTTTTTTTTAAATGTTGTCCATCGGTTTCGGTAGGTTCCAAAACCGATGGAAAACGACGGAGATTTATTTCCATAGGTTTCCATCGGTTTTGAAACCTACGGAAATCGATGGCCTCTTTTTTTTGTAAAATGTTTTCCATCGATGTCCATCGGTTTTAAAACCTACAGATCACGAGTAAGTATTCTGAGCCGCGGAAATGCATCGTCATTTCAAAGGAGAAGTGTCTCAGTTGCCAACGACAGGGGTGTCTGATACTTTATCTGGTCATTTCAAGTCAGAAAAGATACGGCCGTGGGTTTCCGTAGGTACAATATTCGATGGACACCGACCGTATGCTAAAACTGTCGATTTCTATGGGCTTCCAAATCGATGGAAACCGATGGCTTTAACATATGGTCGGTTTCCATCGGATATTGTACCTATGGAAACCCATGGCCATTTCTTTTCTGACTTGAAATGACCAGATAAAGTATTGGACAATGGTCTTTGGCATCTGGTACACTACTCACGTTAAGACGAGTCAATTTTGTGGTTGAGATTACACACTTGTGATCCGTTAGTTTCCGTAGGTTACATAAACCTACGAAAACTGATGGCATTCAATAACCGTGGGTTTTTGTAGGCTTTTTAACCTACAGAAACCGATGGAATGTTGATGCCGTGGGTTTCCGTAGGCTTCAAAACCTACAGAAACCGATGGAATGCAATTACTATGGGTTTCCGTAGGTTTTGAAACCTACGGAAACCAATGGAATGCAATTTCCGTATGTTTTTGTAGGGTTTAAATCCTACGGAAACCGATGGAGTGGAATTGTCGTGGATTTCCGTAGGGTTTAAATCCTACGGAAACCGATGGAGTGGAATTGTTGTGAAACCGGGTAGTCATTTTCATCAAGGGATGATCAACTTCACAGAGGATTCCATAAAG
>OVBA01005434.1:0-19882 GCA_900406435.1 Lepidium aucheri
CCCTCGTGATGGATAGGTCGAGGTATGTGACCGAGGCTTCCCTTCTGTAAGGGAACTGAGTGGTCCTCGCCAGTAAGCCACGAGGCAATGATCCGAGTAGTTGGCAGCTTCTATTCCTGAGCAACTTGTTCCAACGCTCTAGCTCTATTTTATGCTCCTTTTTGCTCTATTTCCTAAGAAAATCCCAAAACTCCAAATGCAAATGCAAAAAGTGCAAAACTAACCTAAATGGACCTAAATGCAAGTGAAACTAGCTAGATGGACACAAAAACAACCTAAAATGATACTCTAAAACCATTAAAAATCACACTCATCAGGGGATCCAATATTGCCATCTCTATATATCTTATGTACGGAAGCGTTAACTGGAAAGATTAATTTCCTATCTTCACAAGGCAGGCTCTCTGGTATTTAGTTTCATACTGAGGGTCCAACCATCAATCACCTATTACATGCTGACGATAGCTTGTTTGTGTGTAAAACAACCATTAGTGAAGCTAAATTTCCTAAGGAATTCCTTGAAGAATACACTGAAGTTTCAGGACAGCTTGTGAATTTTGAGAAGTCTACGATAACTTTTGGTAAAATGTCAGAAAGTAGAAAGAAATAGATTCGAGATGTATTGGGAATCACTTCTGCGGTTGGAATAGAAAAATACTTAGGTCTTCAAGACTCTTTCACAGGATCAAGAACAAAACAACTACAATTTGTAATAGATCGTTTAGAAGCAAAAACAACTTCCTGGTTTGCAAAATCACTTACTGTAGGAGGAAAAGAGATAATGTTAAAGACCATGGCTATGGCTTTACCTATCTACGCCATGTCATGCTTCTTACTAACTAAAACACAATGTAGGAAACTCACATGGTTAACTCGAGCTTTCTAGTGGAACAAAGAGGATGATAGCAACAAGATACCATGGGTCTTTTGGAAACAAATCTAAAAAGCAAAATCAAAAGGAGGATTAGGGATCATGGATTTTGGTAACTTTAACATTGCATTACTCACAAAAGAATCATGGAGAATTCTAAATAATCATCAATCTCTACTGGCCATAACGTATAAATATATATACTTCTCTAACATGAATTTTCTCATTAGTTCTCTGGATAATAGACCCTCATATGGTTGGAGAAGTATTTTAAAAGGAAGGGACTTCTTAGCCAAAGGAATAATCAAACACATAGGTAATGGAAGGAATACATATGTATGGTCGACGCAATGATAATGGTTTTCAAACCAAGAGCTCCAACCAGCAAAGATTCCTGGTTCAATGTTGATCTTAGAGTAAGCAACTTGCTAAACTCTAATGGTTGGGACATGGAAGCTTTAAACAAAACCATTCACCTAGTTGACATTCCTCGTATACTCTCGATTACACCAGTTTTAAATCAAATAGATGGTTGGCTTTGGAGTTTTAATACCTCTAGAGAATATACAGTGAAAAGTGGATATTGGTTTATCAGCAATATGAACTTTTTTGGTTTATTGGACATTACAGAGCAAATTAACTACCAAATCACTTTGAAAGCCAAAATATGAAAAATTCAGGCCCATCAAAGTTAAAGATATTCATGTGGAAGGCTCTGTCTGGAGCCTTAGCCGTCAAAGTACAGCTCTTCCAAAGAAAAATCACCCAAAACCCAATTTGTACTATTTGTTGCTCTGAAGGAGAGACCATAAATCATATGTTGTTCTCCTGTCATCCATCAAGGCAAATCTAGAGATTGTCCAATTTCCCGGTACCAGAAAGAGGATTCAACAACAACACACTAGAAGGAAATTTCATTCACTTAATCCTCTCGAGTAAAGATACTAGGATCCCAAGTGATATCTGACAGAGTTTCCCATGGGTGTTATGGTGCATTTGGAAAACCAGAAACCATATTGTTATTGAGAATTCCAAACAAAATCTAATGAACAACATACAAGACTGTCTAGCTGAAGCAAAAATGTGGAACCAGCAACAAAAGATGACGGAGAACTTGATGCAGAGAGTAGAGGTAAGTACAACATACGAGCTCATGGCTTTGCACATAGACAGGAAATACTATGCTTGGTGGGATACAATGTTTAACAGAAACTCTAATCTACACGGAAGATCTTGGATAATATAAAATAGGGAGGATAAGAAGACTTGTCATGTGAGGCACACAATTTTTAACATGGGTGTTAAACTACAAGTGTAACTGCAAGGACTACTTGGGCTTCTACAAAGTATTATAAATCTACACTTCTATCCAATCTGCATAATGCTGGATGATAAGAAAATTTATGAGATCATTACACAGCAACACAAATAGCCTAGGTTCAAACACCAACAAAAGCAACTGAAGAACATCATAGGACAAGGAAGTGGTATCTCGTTTTAGTTAATCCCAACTCAGCAGCTTTTGTGGCAACATCTCATCGCCAGAAGTGTAGTAAAGGAAAACAGATTTCAAGACTACATCGGATCTCAGATAAACATCACTTCCCGCTAAATTTTGAACCTTAACAGCTGGTCCCACAATCACTTTCTGATTGGTTCTTCAATTATACATTCCCACACTCAAAACTTCTTTATCCCGCCACAAATAACCTGCAAACTCCATCAAAAGTATACAACTTTAATGGGCCGACTCTTCACTCTCATTCAATTCAAATGATTAAGCCCAACTTAAGAGGATACCTCATGATTACCCTTTTTCCCGTGTAATATGTTTCAGTTCCCTAAACCATTATTCACTTTATCACGCTACCATTCTCTCCAACCCCTAACTCACACCTCTGTATTCGCTAATGATTAGCTACTTTCTAGAGAGCTCAAGAGTCTAAGTTTAGCTCCTGACAAGTGTCATCTCCTCTTCTTTGAACCAATTACCTGTCTACATCTGACAGCAACTAAATCTTCGAGAAGATTTGCCACAAGATTCAAGGCGGCAGAGAGAAACAAATAACGAGCATGCATTGGCTAACATGCTTACTATCTTCGAGACAATTAGCATGCGGACAGGTGTGAGACACGAATGAAGAGACTTTCTTCAACATTCAAGCTTAAAAGGTGAAGGAAGAAAGAGTCACAGAAGAACATTCACAGTCTCTCATAAGCTGAACTAATCACAAACAAAAATGGTTGATAACTTCTGGTCTGCAATCAAGCAATTTCATATGAGAAGACGAGATGATGACATCTTTATCCCCTACTATGCTTACTACAACGCTATAGAAATGAGCAAGATGAGTATTGTGGCGAGACCGATCAACTATACAGAACAAAACCTGTTGGATATGGCTCAGGATCTGCCAAAGATATGGCGTATGGAGACAAGGGTGTTTGGACGCATCATTGATCACAACTACGTTCAGTTCATGTTCTCATCTGAAACAGACCTAACGTCCATTTTAAGGAGGCAGCCAATAGCCTATAACGGATGGCTTGTATTACTACAGAGATGGGCGCCGATTGAACCTAGACTTTTCTTCTCAAAAGTACCAATATGGATCCAAATCCAAGACCTGACTTTGCAATAGGCATCTTCAATGACAACTAGGCTGATAGCTAGAGCTTTGGGAGAAGTTCTGTGTACAACCACAATCAATGCTCAGAGCATCAACGATAAGGGCTAAAGTGAACATTAACCCCTTTGAAAGATTGAAACTTTTCAAGCCAATCCGGCTCGAGAACGGTGAAAGGCTCTATGTCTTCTTCCACTATGAGGGTATTTCAAATTTCTGCTTAAACTGTCAAAAGTGAATTCACAACACTTCTATCTGTTCATATGTCCCTTCACCGGAAGACTACCTCAATGATTTTGAAGACAATCTGCTTCCTCACAAATTTTCTTCTACAATCTCTCAGATGGAACATCAAGCCATGGAGGTTGAGGTCACGGATCAAGCTACACAAGAACAAAACGTCCAAGGATAAAATCAAGGACAAGAGCAAGTCACGGATAACCTCTCTTTACTAGCTGACACCATCAGGAACCTTTCATTTAACAATGGTGATTTTGGGACTTTCTCAGCTAACTTTGAACTAGATCTAGCTACATCAGCAACACAAGTAGAGCTTCAAATCCTGATAAATCGTGAAACTAAGCGTAAACGATACCCAGATTTCGAAGACTACACATCGAACAAAACCCCTAGGACTTTCTAAAACACAAAAAGTTGCTGCTGTCTGATTGCGTACTTTTGGTACAACAAATTAAGTATTCTAAGATAGTTTAAGGAGAAGATTCAAGTTATTAAGCCTTTTAATCATCTGTTAGTCAAGAAAGGTTAGTTGTTTAACTAATCTCCTAGTTTTAGGTTCAGTTTTATGTTTGTGATGTACTTTTGGTATGACATCTAATATATGGTCCTCTGTTTCGGAAAAAAAACATATTTTACGACTAAATTGAATTATATCTCTATGTTTTAATTGATTTTGTCTGTTATTTTTGTGAAAATTCTTCTCGTTTATCCTACTCATTCTTTCCTTATCTAAAGTTGGATTCACTCAGAAACCACAATCAAAGGCTACGAATTAATTCACAAGAAAAATCATTAAGTTGAAGAACAAAAATAAAATGAAATTTACTTATATATATATGATATTTCAAGTGAATTTCTCATGTGAACGTAACTTAAAACAAATTCCGAAAACAAACGGTGACTTGATTTGGCTACTAATTAACAAGTGTCTCATAAACTTTAAATATGATTAAGGTGCAAAATATTTAAGGGGCCACATGAAATCCGAGCCGTCCATTGGTCAAAGCGCAGACAGAAATCGTAGCCGTAGAAAAGACGCGATGATGGGAAAGAGGAGGAGGAAGTGGAGTGTTAGTCCCACGTGTTGGGGAAACAGAACACACGAACGCCATTTGGTCAGCTCTTACGGCAGCTTAACGCGACGACAATATCCTTAATCTTGTTTCCTCGACACACGGACGGCTCTGATACCATTCTATATCTCAACGGCTACGATTCCATATTCGAATTGTAATGATCCCTCTCATCGAGTGCACATTCATACTTGCTTCACAAGAACGCCAACTACTAGTATTTGTCGACCTATTCTTCAGCCAAGAGTGGGTTTTTGAAATGATGCACTTATTTCCTTTTTCATTTTTAATTTATTTCAATCTTATTATCTAGATAATTGATTATAATAATCGTAGTAGATGATAATCGCGTCTTATTTTTACTGCGAATCAACTTATATATAAAGATTAATTAATTACTTTTAAATTTATTTTACAATAAGTGTAGGATTTGTGCATGGATAAGAAAACTCACGGGAAATGGGAAGGACTCGGGAGAACAACTCTTCGTTTTTTTTTGTTTGACGTCTTCTTTATTGTGTTTTACTTACGAATAAAAATGCGAATTATCTTCTTAAGCTAAATAGTTGAATATAAAATGTATTGTTAATTCGTTAACAAAATCTAAATAGATTTTGAGAGAAGAGTACGAAACATAATGGCTGCTAAAGTTCCAAAATAGCTAAGACATTTTTTTCTTTTTGGCCAACAACTGATCAAAAGCTTAATCTATATAGCCTAATCTCATCTCTACAACCCTTTGTTTTTAGTTGACTATGAAGAAAGCAGTTGGATGAACCAAGATTTTGATTTCTTATGAATATGAACATGAGTTTAATTACTATAGAAGGCTGCTAATTGTTTTCATGAGAGGCTGAAGGAATAATAAATAGAATTTATTGCGAAAAATATAAAGAAAAACTTTTATACTTGAAAGGAAAAAGGTAAATGTGTTTGTTTATGGAGTAAAGTAAGTACAAATATTAGAAAACAAAAAGATACGTAGAATTGATATTGTCTAAACATATGAAGCCAAACAACTATCTTGGCATCAAGACAGGCGTATCCAAATATGTTGGAAAAAGTTATTACCCTCTCCATTTCTTTCATTTTAAAATTTCTAACAATTCATAATGTTTTCAACTTTGAATTTTTGGTTTTTTTATACGTTTGTAGAGACTGATTCAAAACCATAATAAAAAGCTAATCGGTCTTTTTAAACTATACTTCTAATATATATAAATATTTTATTATTTGAAGGCAAAATACTTATGTTTTATATAATTAAAAAGGAAACTCATTTGAAATCCATCCGACAAAATGACATCTTTTAAAACAACTCTATTGTAGAAGTAGTCAACAAATGAATGAGAAAAAGTTCAACACCACGCTCTTGTCTTCTAATAAATAAATAAAAAATGAAAATTAGCATAATATAATAATTAATAAAAAAAATGGAAGATTACGTAAGAGAGCATTAATCTCGTAATTAGGTTGCCCTATAAGACTGGTCACACCACAGCTCACAAGCTTCTCCTTGTCTTGTCGTTTAGACTTTAGCCCAACACTCTTCTCCTTCCTCTTCCTTCTCTGCTTCTCACTCTCTCTCTCTCTCTCTCTCTCTCTCTCTCTCTCTCTCTCTCTTTCTCTCTCTCTCTCTCTCTCTCTCTCTCTNAATTCTACAGAGAGTATAGTGTTAAGTTTGTCTTATTTATGCTATCATTCCCCTCTATCAAAATGATCTTAAGTCCCTGTCTCTTTCTTCTTTAAACCTTTTCGTTTTCGTATTAGCCCACTTGCAGATTTCAGTCTCTTATCCTAAAGATTCGATCTTTATTTTTCTTGTCTCTTTAAATCTTTTGCAGATTCTCTTATAACATAAATTGTTTTTTTCTCTGTATTAATTAGATAGTTTGGTTGAGGAAACGAAGAAAAATGCAGGACCCAGCAGCTTATTACCAAACGATGATGGCGAAACAGCAACAACAACCACAATTTGCTGAGCAAGAGCAGCTAAAGTGTCCTCGCTGTGACTCACCCAACACTAAATTCTGTTACTACAACAACTACAATCTGTCACAGCCCCGTCACTTTTGCAAAAGCTGTCGTCGTTACTGGACCAAAGGCGGTGCTCTTCGCAACGTTCCCGTAGGTGGTGGTTCTCGTAAAAACGCCGCCGCCAAACGATCCACATCTTCCTCTTCCTCTTCTTCCAAGAAGACCAAAAACCCCGATCCGGATCCTGATCCACGCAGTTCTTCTCAAAACCCGGATTTGGATCCGACCCGGATGCTATACGGGTTTCCAATCGGAGATCAAGACGTGAAAAGTAGCATGGAGATGGGTGGGAGCTTTAGCTCGCTTTTGTCGTCGAATATGCAGCTTGGTCTTGGTGGAGGAGGGATCATGCTCGATGGGTCGGGTTGGGATCATCCGGGTATGGGCTTGGGTTTGAGGAGGACCGAACCGGGTAATAATAATAATCCTTGGACCGATCTGGCTATGAACAGAGTGGAGAAAAACTGAACCAAGCTAAACTAAAGTAGACGGGTATTTTGGTAAATTAAACCAAATTTGCAAACTGATTTTGAGTGACTCGGTTATTACGTAGAGACAGCAAGGAACGGTTTGATCATGTTATGTCATTTTGGTAAATTATATTCCTCCTACTCTTTTTTCTTATTTTATTTTTAATCGGTCTGTTTAATTTATCATCTTGTGTAATATAAAAAGAGAATTTCAGTTTATTTTCTGCGTTCTGATTTGATTAAAATCTCTACTTTTTTTTATCCTTTATATAATAAAATATTTTAGACTGTCAAAAAGATTATATAAAAGACTAAAAAAATTGTTGTAAGTCCTTAATTCCTCATCCACAAAATTCATGACATGGCAAATGAATTTTTGGCCACATTCTTATTATATATTGAACTGTGAGGTATTTCGCCGACGATTTGATTACATTCCCTATGATAAAGAAAGTTTAAATAAAACTATATATATAATTTGGAAACGCTTTTAATATATCCGCACAATGGATTCGTGTGCATGAACCGACATAGATTAACAACATTCTTACCGCATGTGACATTCGTATTAATTTTTAATTATAGAATGAATTCTAGAGCAATAATATTGACTCCCTACTAGTAGTCGTTGGGTTCTTATATATGTTCAATGGCGTTTTTGCATAGTTTATATAGTGATCAAATAGTTTTTAATTAATCTCAATTATTTAGACAAAGAAGACAAAAGTACATGTCATTTAAGAACCAAACAAAAGTATACAAGTGATAAAGTAGTTACTACTAGTATTTTGTTTTGGGCACATTTCATTCTTAAAGTACCTACCTATTCGTGTATATTTGTACCATCGTTTTGATAATTCCTAACATGAATTGTTATGTTTTTGTATATTGGACTAACATTAATAGTATGAGTGCATGGTTGGTTCTTTTAAATATATCAGATTAATAGATATTCGTACACTTGATGAGAATCGAATATTTGTTAATTGAATGAGTAATAAGTTGTTCAATTATTGATAAGCTAAATGTGATTAGTTGAAATTTGTATGCACGCTCGTTTTACATCACGCCGACATTACAAACTGCACTAATTACGTTTTCTCATTTCGGTTGATTATATGTAACATCTTGTCGTTCATATGTCTGTTCTTGTTCTCTGTATAGTTTCCCACTCATATCTGGTCTTCTTCGTGGTTAGAGCATCTCCAATGAAGTTTTTTAAAAATTTTCTTAATAATAAAAAACTATTATAAATTTTAAGAAATTTAGGAGAAACTCATACAAACATTTCTCATTTGAAAAACTTTGAACAATTACCTCATAACACATGCCATTATATGATTAGTTCAACTTTTATTAAGTAAATAAAATTAATATTCCCTCTGTTTCATAATATAAATTATTTTAGAGGTTTTTTTATGTTTCAAAATATAAGTTGTTTTTCGACAACCAAGACAAAAAATCAACTAAAAGTAAAAACAAATTTAATTCTTCATATTTCTTTTCATTTTTTATTTTCTTTTAACTCATTTCTCTTTCCATTCTTTAACTAAAAGCTAAGATAAAATAATTAATTTTTTTAGAGAATTCAAAAAGCAAAAAATTTTAATATGCGTTCACTCAAGCAAAACAACTTATAATATGAAACGGTGGGAGTAATTTTTAAATGTTAATTAACTAATTTATATGTTATGATTTCAAATTTTTGATACATCTATAAATTATAAAATAAATAATCTATTTTTTAAGTTACATGATACATAAATTTAAATGAAATATAATTATCTAACTAAATATATTTATTTTAAAAATATCAATATTCTATTAACAAGAAACTCAAAATAAAATTTATTAAAATACTAATATTATATTAATAAGAACCTATATAAGAAACTTATTGATGGAAATGCTCTTATTAAATCAAGTACTTTTTTTATAAAAAAAACTATTGTTTTACCATAAAGGTTTTCAGGTTTAAGTTTTTGAATATATATTTTGTGTTTGAAATGGGTAAAAAAAAGATATGAGAGATCCAATGAAGTTTTTACCTCTTCCAATTTGAGAAACTTGTATTGGATCAGGGAGACAAAGAGTAACAAGTTGCATCATTTTTTTTCTGTGTAAATACTATATATATATATATATATATATATATTTAGGTTCACATAATATTGTTTGTTTGAAATTGTGAATGGATTGCACCAAAGGCGTGAATTACATGCAATGTCCAATCAAACTCTAAAGATCAAATGCACCAAGGCATGTTTTGCGGACCACGTCCAATCAACAAACTCTAAGGTTAATTAGGTCTACACATCCGATTAATAATAACTTAAATAATCTTATATATTAAATCAGAAAACTTTTATTTTGACCGTGTTATAAAATTAATCTAAGATTTATAACAACCCCTTAAAAATAGGATAATATGATCTTGTTATAGATTTTTTATAAAAAATCAAATTTAGTAGAAGCTTTTTAAACAAACTAAAATTTAATTAAAAAAAAAACATTTTGGTTACAAATTCGGTTATTAATTTGATTTCGGTTCTGGTTCGGATTGGATTCTGGTATTTTGTCGGATTCAATTCATCTAATTCGATATTTTAGTTTAAGACATTCGAATATTGAATATAGTTTGATACGATATAAATCGAGTTTGGCTTCTTTTATATAAAAATTCAAAATTTTAAAAGATTTAATAAAAACTTTATAATTCAAATCTTTGTTGGTTCCATATCAGGATTGAGTTCAGTTTTTTTTTTAA
Source organism: Lepidium aucheri (assembly GCA_900406435.1). Taxonomy (NCBI): domain Eukaryota; kingdom Viridiplantae; phylum Streptophyta; class Magnoliopsida; order Brassicales; family Brassicaceae; genus Lepidium; species Lepidium aucheri. The sequence continues at coordinate 10,086 of OVBA01005434.1, forward strand.
ATATATAGGTTTAGGACTTATGAAGTATTTTGTCGGGTTTGGTTCAAATTAGATTCTTTTAGTTTGGATTGATTTTGTTTCAAGTTTTGGGCTACTAGAACATCGTTCTGAAAAAAATATTTAAAATATCAGCACGGATCCAAGAATCAAATAAACACGAATTGAAAAAACAATCAAATCTCATGCTATAGCTAAAATTCAAATTTAACAGAAAAATTCTAAAAAACTGAAATTTAATATAAAAAATATATCGGTTACAAATTAGGCTATTGATTCAATTTCGGTTTGGTTTTAGATTAAATTTTATCGGTACATAGATTTATGGTGCATTCTAATATATTACCGAGTCTCGTTCATCTAATTCACTATTTTGATTATTTTGGTGTAAGACATATTTATATATTTTATTTTTCAGATATAGTTTGGTACATTATACATCGAGTTCGAGTTCAAATATTTTTATATAAAAATTCAAATTTGAAAAAATTAATTAACAAAACTCTAAAATTTGATTCTTGATTTGTTTCATATCGGGTTTGTGTTCAGTTTATTTTTAGGATCTATGGAGTGTTTGTAGGGTTGGGTCGGATTAAATTTATCTAATTCAGGTTGATTTTGGTTTGAGTTTTGGAGCACTAGAAAAATATTTCAAAACAATATTCAAAATATCAACACGGATCTAAGAACTAAATAAACATGGGTTAAAAAAAATCAAATCCCACACTATAGCGTGGGTTAAATCCTAATCTTATATATTAAAGCGGGAGACACTTTTATTTTGATCGTGTTATAAACTATAGGATATAATTAACATATGTTTTGTAACAATCCTTCAAAACATGATTAAGATGGGTTTGGTTATAAATTTTTATATAAATATTTAAAATCAATAAATATCTAATAGAAAAAATATTCAAAGGCTAAAAGTTATTAAAATATATCGGGTACAAATTTGGTTATTGATTCAGTTCCGGTTCATGTTTGGATTCGGTTTTTCGGGTACATATATTTAAGACTCATTATGGAATTTTGTTGAGTTTGGTTCCTTTAGTTTGATATTTTTGTTCTTTTGATTTAAGACTTATTTGGATATTTTATTTTTTAGACAGAGTTTGGTTCGTATAAATCGAGTTTGAATTCATATATTTTTATATAAAAATTCAAAATTAAAAAATATTTAACAGAAAAACTCTAAAAGCTAAAATTTGATTATTGATTTGGTCCTGATTCGAGTTTGGTTTAGGGTTTTTGATATATAGATGTAGAACTTATTATGATATTTTGTCTGGTTAGGTTCCTTTAATTTGGGTTGATTTCGGTTTGTGTTTTGGATCTCTAAACCAATATCTGGAAAACAATATTCAAAATATCAATACGGATCTAAAAATCTAATTAACACGATTAAGAAATTAATCAAATCCCACTCTATAGCATGGGTATAATCCTAGTCTTATATATTAAAGTGAAAGATATTTTCATTTTGGGCGTGTTATAAACTTTATGATAAATTTAATATATGGTTCATAACAACCCTTAAAAATATGTTTAAGGTGGATTTTCTTACGGATTTTAATATATAAATTCAAAATTAATAAATATCTAATTGAATAAATTCTAAAAAATTAATATTTAATAAAAACATATCGTTTACAAAATCGGTTAATAATTCAGTTCCGGTTCAAGTTTAAATTCAATTTTACCGGTATATAGATTTAGGACACATTCAGATATTTTATCGGATTCGATTCATCTAATTTGGTATTTTAATTATTCTGGCTTAAAACATATTTAAATATTTTTATTTTTCGAAATAGAGTTTACTGTATAGATCAAGTACGGACTTGTATTTTTATATAAAAATTTAAAATAAAAGAGATTTCATAGAAAAATTAAAATTTGGTTTTTGATTTGGTTCTGGTTCAGGTTTGGATTCGCGTTTTCAAATATATAGATTAAGGATTCATTGGTGTATTTTGTTGGGTTTGTTTCGTGTTAGGTTCTTCTGGTTGATTTCGGTTTAGTTTTTGAGCCTCTAAAATAATAACTAAAATATTAATATGAATTTAAAAACTAAATGAACAAGATTAAAAAAGATAATCAAATCTCACGGTATAGCGTGGGTATAATCCTAGTTAAATATATAAAATGGTTTCGTTTTCAATATAAAGAAAAAAATCTAGTGGTAGAATATTGATTATAAAATGTCAAAAGAGAAAAGTCAAATTGTATATATAAAATCAGAAATATGTCTTAAAGTATAAGAATACAAAAGATCAAATATAAATCTAGTGCATACGTAATAAAGGATGTAGATGGCTGTACCCATACCATGAAAATAAATTTTTGAAATAGAGATTTATTAAATAAAAATAAAAGTCAAAATGAAAAGGGCTGGCAAATTAAATGGTGGTCCATGTGGCTAAGATACCTAAATTTAAAATAATGGTCCACTTCTTAGAGACTAATTAGAGCACATGATTTGAAATGAAGAATCAATAGTGGTTTAAAGTTGAATTGACAGTGTTTAACTATATCTGTTAATCTATCATTTCTCAAATTCCTATTTGTGTTTAGGCTCACTGTTTCATGATTCTTTTGGTAATGGTCCACCTTATTACTTATTACATAACCATATTCCCACCTGTCTTGTGCCAGATTGTTTTGCTCTATTCATGTTTGCTTACAATATTTTCTTTTGTTTAACAAATTAATGATAACATTATTAAGATTGATGATATTTTACATTGGAGTTGAATTGAATGTTTGTTTTTCCTGGTCTTGTAATCAACATTCGTTTTTTTTTTTTTGGAATTTAGTTTAATATTCAGAATGAAATATTTGTATTCTTTAAACCCTACAAATTCAAAAAGATTAAAGAATTTATATTATATGCTAATTTTTGGTAAATTAAAACTTCATAGAGTTAGTCTAATTAAGTAAAAAAACAATAATAAAAATTCAATATATAATATCAAACATGTATATATATGAGTTTCAATTACAATTCGTGAATAATAAAATTATGATATATTTTATTTGATGTAAACAGTAGTATTTTTTTAACCGATAAATACGAATAATTTATTAAAAGTTAGTGATGAATATAAATGTTGAATCTTGTTTGATCGAAAAACAAAAAGTAAGAAAGCAAAAACAATCAGTTTAGCATATGAAAACGATTTGTATATAAAAGTAATGATGAAATAGCTCTTACATGAAATACTACTTACATTAAAAAAATTTAATACGATTTAAAATACGGTTAGACACCACAATAACTTTTACAAAAATCATTTTAAATAATTAGTTTATGTATATTTACTTCTAATATCGAGAAATGATAGTTATCATATAAATCCATAAATAATATGTAATATAATTTACCATTACTACCATTAAAATAATATATCAAATCGAAACATTTGCAGTGATATTGGAGGTGGATTCGAGATCCTACTTCGGTCCACTGAAAATAACGGTTGAATATAAAAGATTCACCCAGTTGCAAGCACTAAGTCTTTAACTCGGATAAAATATTCGACTCAGCAAAATGTCTCGTCTCAGAAAGTTCCACGAACCTGAAAGGAAGTCGGATGACACATCATCAAATGATAAATGGAAGTTTTCCTGTTCCGACATGGAAAACTTCCATAAATCTAGCACGAATCTAAACAGATTCAGTCTTATCAACAAGATTTGTAAATTTTTCTTTTATTTTCTACATATGTAACTGCCTCTATAAACTATAAATAGAGACACAATCCTTTGAAAAAGGGATAGATTTTTTTGCATACTAAGTCTAATAAAAACATCAATTCGGCAATCATTCCTTCTTGTTCTTAGTTAACTAAGTTCTTGCTCCCAATCAAACCTACAAGTGTCCTTGCCCATTCTCTCTCACTCTCCTAATAAGGAACCACCCTTTTAGTGCTCATTGTGTTAAGACCGGTTCCAACAGTTGGCGCCGTCTGTGGGGAAGATATCGAAGGATATATTCACAGAAGCAAGAGAAAACTCTGAGAATCAGAAGATGGTTGAAGGAAAAATCACCATCAGCTCACCGGAAAGGAGGGAACCTCTCCCTCAGGAGCACGTCAATTTAACAAATGGAACAACCCTGAATTCAACTCGAAATCAGAAAGAAAATCAACAACAGACTCAGGAGGACACTGATCTCCTGCCACCACTACTAGGATCACCAACACTCAGGATCTTAGTGCGAAACCTGATCGTACAACATGAAGCTTCCTATCGAATAAATGCCGAAAGATTGGATTAGCTCGGGTCTTGTTTGAATGAGAGTAGTCTCCCGACTACACAAGTCAATAAGCCATGTGCAGAAGCATTGGCTAGGGTTCAAAGAACACTATTTAGGGACTTTCCAAGTCCACAACCAGTTAACACCTCGGTGTACGATCATTCTACTATATCGAGTATGTCTGGACATCATGGTCAAACAACATTGGATGCTACTAGGATGATGGACGACATAAAGTCGAAATTCCATCAAGCTACCAACTCGGCACCGGAGATAGGAAGGATCCTAGCTCAGGCACAAAACTCGCCATTTGCACTGCGACTAAGGAGAGTCTCGGTAAATAGAGGATTGCGGCTTCGATGCCCTCTTATGGTGGAAATTCGGACCCAGTGGAATTCATGAGTGTCTTAAATGTCATGATGAATGGTACCAACTACGCCGTGGACAACAAAGACGCAGCCTATTGTCAGCACTTCACAGAAAATTTAAACAGAGACGTCTTGGTATGGTTCACCAAGCTACCAGCCGGATCAATCGAGAGTTTCAATCAACTCGCTGAGTTGTTCATGAAGCAATATGCCTTATTCATCGATCAAGATACCTCAGTTGCTGAGTTGAGATCCTTAAGGCAAGGCTTCGACGAGCCTTTGAAGTCATATCTCGGACGCTTCAAGAAAATTTTGACAAAGGTCAAAGTTGGTGACGACATGGCTATTGAAGCCCTCCAAACTGGAATGGTGACTGACGAAGCACTTAAACAGGACCTTTTTGTCAATAGGCCCAATATGATCTCCGACACCCTTTGCAGAGCGGCAAGACATGCAGAGTACGTAGAGGAAAAACAAATCCTCTCACAAAATCAAGATATACAGTGAAACTCGGTAACTAAAGAGCCGACAGAGGGGCATTACGAGCCAAGGCAGCATAATAAAGGGAAAGCGAACTCAGCAACCGCATTCCAAGTTGGAGAGAGCAATAGCCCTCGTGACAAGTCATTTAATAACACTTACAATCGGAATGAATACTGCAGGTTCCACAAGAAAGCATGTCATTCGACCGCAAAGTGCAAACAGCTGCAATAATTTCTTGCTGAGAAATTCAGTAAGGGAGAGTTGGAGGTTTCAGAAGAAGAAACCCATAGCTACAAAGCGCAGAAATGGAAAAATGCTGAGCAACAAGAAGATGCTTTCAAATCGGCAAACTCGAAGGCCAACACCTCGAAAGAAACTAAGCGGCAAAAGCCAGAGGGAGACAATGACGGATCGGGCGATCCACGATTTGTTGTTGGTGTAATTATGGGCGGATTGCAATTTTGTGACGACACTATTCGTTCAATTAAGAAATACGAACGAAAGATAGACGCCTCAGTCAACCAAGAGCCTGTGAAGGAGTACATGGACGTCGTGGATTCAGTGATCACTTTCACCGCTGAAGATGTCAAAGGAGTCAGCTTCCCGCATAACGATCCCATAGTCGTTAAACTCCGAGTTACTGACTGAGATGTTTCACGAATTCTCATCAATACTGGGAGTTCAGTGGATCTAATATTCAAGAAAACTCTTGATAAGATGGCATTACCGGATGTTCAGCTTAAACTTGTGGACGGAACCTTGAACACATTCGATGGAAGTACAATCAATGCGATCGGAACGATGAAGCTGGCAATCCGAGTTGTTGGAATTTTAAGATGGATTAAGCTACTTGTTGTAGATAAACCACCGATCTACAACATGATCCTAGGAACAACTTGGATACATACAATGAAGACTGTGCCCTCGAGCTATCATCAATGTGTTAAAATCTCGACAATGAAGGAGTCTATACACTCAAAGGAGATCAAAAGATGGCTAGAACTTGCTTCATCGCTGAATTGATGTTAAGGAATAAATCATGTATGATCGCCACATCGATAGGAAGCAGCGTATTAACTGAACCACCTGCTTCCGAGATATGCCTGGAATATGACAACATTCGCATGGACACCAAGTGATATGCCTGGAATCAACCCGGCAAACAACAGTCATAGGCTGAATCTCGATGCAACATATAAGCCAGTCAAACAGAAGAGAAGAAAGCTCGGGCTAGAGAGAACAAAGGTCGTTATTAAAGAAGTCAAAAAGCTGATTGAAATCGGATCAATCACCGAAGTTCAATACCCTGAATGACTAGCCATTCTGGTAGTCATTCCAAATAAGAATAGAAAATGGCGAGTCTGCATAGATTTTACCGACCTCAACAAAGCTTGTCCAAAAGACAACTACCCGTTGGCGAATATCGATCAAATCGTCGAGGCAACAACTGGAGATGAACTTCTTTTGTTTATAGATGCTTTCTCGGGGTATAACCAGATTAGAATGCATCCCAACGACATAGAAAAGAATTCATTCATCATGGAACAAGGCACTTACTTTTATAATGTAATGCTATTTGGGTTGAAGAATGCTGGAGCTACATACCAGTGCCTCGTGAACAAAATGTTTGCTGATCAGCTCGGGCAAACAATAGAAGTATATATTGATGGCATGCTTATCAAGTCATTAAAAGCGGAAGATCATGTTGATCATTTAGCTCGTTGCTTTAAAACTTTGAATGAATACCAGATAAAGCTCAATTCAGCAAAATGTACTTTTGGAGTTACATCAGGAAAGTTCCTCGGGAACATAGTCACTCAAAGAGTGATTGAAGCAAATCCAAAACAGGTCACGACAATTCAAGAGTTGCCGTCTCCGAATAATAAGTGAGAACTACAAAGGCTAACAGGTCGAATACCCGCCTTAAACCGCTTTATATCGCGTTTGACCGACAAATGTCTTTTATTCTACAACTTATTGCGTGGAAACAAAGAAATTCAAGTGGGACAAAAGCTACGAGAAAGATTTCTCTGAGTTGAGAGAATACCTTTCAACACCGCTGGTTCTCGCCAAGCAAGAAAACGGAGAACCACTGTACTTATACATTGCAGTTTCTACCTCAGCAGTTAGTGGTATACTAGTTTGAGATGACAAAGGATCTCAGTACTCGATCTTATATATCAGCAAGTCATTGGATGGAGCCGAGTCCTGATATCTAACCACAGAGAAGCTAACACTAGCAGTAGTAACCTCGGCAAGGAAGTTACGACCTTACTTCTAGTCTTATACTGCTATAACGTTAACAAATCATCCACTACGGATAATACTACATAGTTCAAATCAGTCAGGACGACTAACAAAGTGGGAAATTGAGTTAAGCGAGTAATATATCGAATTCAAAGGATGTACAAGTGTGAAGTCAGAAGTCTTAACCGACTTCATAATCAAGTTATCGCTAGATCTAGAACCTCTGAACATGACAAATCAAACATGGAAGATATATGTGGATGGATCTTCATCACAACATGGCTCGGGAGTAGGCATCCGACTAGAAAGTCCTACGGAGAAATCTTAGAGCAATCATTCCGTCTTGCATTCCCAGCTTCAAACAACGAAGCAGAGTACAAGGTTCTAATTGTGGGAATAAAACTGGCTAAAGAAGTCAGAGCTACCAATATCTATTGCTATTATAACTCTTAACTCGTCGTGAACCAAGTAAACGGGGGTTACGACACGAAGAATGATCGGATGGAAGCCTACCTTCATGTGGTAAAAGAGTTAACTAAGGAATTGAGATTTTAAATCAACAAAATCTCAAGATCTGAGAACGCTTCCGTCGACGCCCTAGCCGCTCTAGCATCAACGACATATCCCATTCAAAGGCGAATTATGCCAGTGGGAAGCATAGATTGACCAAGCATAAGTTTACCAAAGGGAGATCTTGAACTCGTCTCAGCTATAGACAAAGTCCGAGAAGAATCCGATTCCGAATTGGCTGATGCTGAACATAATGACAAACATAAATTGGATTGGCAAGACAAAATCTTAGATTACATCCTAGACGGCAAAACGCCAGAAGACAGATGGGCAGCATGCTGGTTGAAGGCCAAGTGTACTTTCTACGCTCAAGTCGGCGAAAAACTTTACCGAAGAAGTATAAATGGAGTGTTACTCACTTGCGTTCACAGAAACAAAGTCGATGAGATCATCAAAAAGACACACACTGGTGCGGGAGGAAACCACAATACTGGAAGAACACTCGTTCAAAAGATCAGAACACTTGGATACTATTGGCTGACTATGGTAAAGGATTGCGCCGAATACACTGCTAAGTAAGACAAGTGTCAAAGACACAGTCACATTATTGACGCTCCAATCAAGGAGTTAACATCGATAATAATGCCTTATCCATTCATGTGATGGGCAATGGATATAGTCAGACCATTACCATCATCCCAACAAAAGAGGTTCATGCTTGTTATGACCGACTACTTCTCAGAGTGGGTCGAAGCAGAAGCTTACTCTCAGATCAAGGATTAAAATGTAATCAAATTTATATTGAAAAAATGATCTGTCGACATGATCTCCCATACGAGATTGTAACCGACAACAGATCTCAATTCATCTCGGCAAAATTCACCAACTTTTTTGCCAGATGGAATATCCAAGTAAGCAAGTCAACGCCACGAAACCCACAAGGAAATAGCCAGGGTGAGGCCACGGACAAACAGATCATTGATGGTCTAAAGAAATGACTCTCAGAAAAAAGGGAAGTTGGGCTTCCGAGTTGGAGGGCGTATTATGGTCACATCGGAACACACTTTGGTGATCAACCGGACAAACTCCATTCTCCCTTTCTCATGGAATAGAGGCAATGGCTCCAACCAAGACAGTTGTGCTAACTTTACACTGTGAACGTCTTTCCAAGAACGAAGACGCTAACAACAATTCTATGGAAAGTTGTATTGATGGCTTAGAAGAAGAACGCGACGAAGCACTTCTTCGAGTACAAAATTATCAGCGACAAGCCGCTAAGTACTACAACAAGAAAGTACGCGGATGACACTTTGCATTCAAAGATCTTGTACTTCAAAAAGTGTTCGAGAAAACGGCCAACCTCAATGCTGGGAAACTTGGCGCAAATTGGGAAGTGCCATATATTATCTTTGAAGTCGTAAAGACAAGAGTCTACAAAATCGCAACATGGAAGGAATAGCAATTCCTCGAAGGTTGAACTCCATCCACTTAAAGCAAGAAAACTACTAAAAGCTCGCCTTCTCGGCGAATTTGATGTGTTATTTAACGCATCTCTATCTACTTAATTATTTATGTACTGAGAACTATGTCTAGGCTTTATCCCTTTGGGGTACGTAGGTAGCCTTCGGGTCCAGCTAGAACTCTATAAAAAAAATTATTTGTCCCAAGTTGGCATCTTAAAAAAAAAAAATAGGTTACACCCTATATCTTCACAAGTCGCAAGCCAAGATAAATTCTCGCAAAAAACAAACGCAATTTATCTTTAAGCTGAGTCTTAAAATGTAGCCGAGCTCAACCTCAAAAAACTTATTCCAAACAAAGAAATTTTGCCGAGTCTAAACCTCGAAGAATCCCCGATGATAACAAGGTTTTTCGTGTCTTAAGCTATCAAATCATTGAGGTAGTGGTAAGTAGAGTGGATTGTCAAACCA
>OVBA01005435.1:0-19878 GCA_900406435.1 Lepidium aucheri
CTTGTCTATATCTCCATAAGCTTGGATCCCTAGGACCAAGCCTCAAACTTACTAACAAGTTATTTTTTCTGTCTCTGCAGGCCTCGCCCACTCCCTCGTCATTTCACGCCGAGGCCAGTACCAGATTCCATCCCCTCGCTCCAACTCCAGCGAGTTGTGTTGGCAAGTGGTCAGTTTAAGTTTGATCGGTTGATGCACATAAGATCGAAAGGTTCACAGAACTTTCCACCACCCACCGAGGACATCAACCAGCTGATCCGTGAAATCCGACGTCAACGCAGCACAATGCAGCAACCGCAGCCGGATCTCGACAACTCTACACCTGGGACAATGTCGGATGGTACCATTCTACCAAATCCGGCAAGGGAATAAGCACTTCACTTCACTGCAAAGAAGCTTTCTAGTAACTAAAAATTTATCTGGCCACAGCTCCTATCTTAGCTAGGCCAGAGACTGGGAAACCTTGTACTTTTGCGTTGCAGTCACCACTGATGCGGTCAGTTGAGTACTCGTCAAAGAAGACCGCGACAAGCAAAGACCTATCTTTTATGTAAGCAAGGCTTTGGACGAGGTAGAGACCTATTACACTTCAATAGAAAAGCTAGCGTTGGCAGTAGTAATAGCGGCGCGATATTTTCAAACACACTCAGTTGTTGTGTTAACTAACTTCCCGCTCAGAACAATCCTCCACAGCCCTAGCCAGTCAAGACGGTTAACTAAATGGGCCGTCAAACTACGTGAACCTGACATCAAGTATAAGGGACGAACCAGCGCAAAATCTCAGGTATTGGCACACTTCATCATCAAACTGGCCCCAACACCGTAAAACAAAACTACACAATAACAAACAAACCGATTGACTTTATACACCGACGGCTTAACGTCTTGTCATGGTTCAGGCATCGGTATCCACTTTGAATCTCCAACATGAGAAGTTCTAGAACAATCATTTCGGCTTGACTTCCCAGTATCAAATAACGAAGCCGAATATGAAAGCCTTACTCGCTGGTCTACGTCTCGCAAAAGGACTTGGTGTGCAACACGTACTAGTCCTGGTAGATTCGCAACACATTGCCAACCAGCATAATGGAGAATACGTGGCCAAGTGTGAAAAAATGTCCGCATATTTAAAATTAGTCAAAGATATCGCCAAATAATTCTCTATGTTTAAGCTCATCAAAATTCCCCGTGGCGATAACATCTCGGCCGACGCCTTAGCAGATATAGCCTCCACGACCGATCCTACGCAACGCAGAGTCATCCCCGTCGACTGTTCGAGCACCCAAGTATCAAACAGACCAAGGATCAATGTCTTGTCATCGACGAGGTCGAAGTGAACTCCAACAAAGCTGAAAAGTCCAAAAACTCTTAGAAGAGCATTGATGAGATCAACACGGATTGGAGAGCAAAAAATCAAAGCATACATCACAAACGGCAAGGCCCCCTCGAATAAATGGGATGCTCGGAGACTCAAAGCCAAGAGCGCCCTATACACGGAGATAAATGGAAATTTCTACCGACGAGTGGCTAACGGAATATTATTCAGTTGTATCAACAACAAAGAAGCCCAGCGCATCATAGCTGAAGTCCAAGGAGCATGTGGCAATCACTCTGGAAGACGAACATTGGTCCATAAAGTATGAAGTGTTGGACACTATTGGCCAACCATGATCGATAACTGCAAAAAGTACGCTTAATCATGCAGAAATGCTAGAGACATTCACCGCTCATACACGCACCTGCTGAGGAACTCACCTTGTCAATAGTATCATACCCAGTCATGCGATGAGCTATGGACATAAGTGGACCTCTACTCGCGTCAAGGCAAAAACATTTCCATCTCGTCATGACAGATTACTTCACCAAGTGGGTTGAGGCTGACTCCCTCGCCAAGATCCAGGATGCCGACGTACAAAAATTTGTCTGGAAGAACATCAATTGTCGTTATAGACTGCCCTACGAGATCGTCACTGGCAACGGGTCGCAATACACCTTGTCAAAATTTGAAGGATTTTGTGCATGCTAGAAAATCCGCCTTAGCAAAATCATCCCTTGGAATCCATACAGAAACGAACAGGCCAAGGCGACAAATAAAATAATCAACAAAGGCCTTAAAAAGCGCCTTGATGAAAAGAAGGGACGCTGGTCTAACAAACTCGAAAATGTCTTGTGGTCATACCGAACAACACCCTGAAGGGCAACTGGCTTGACATTATCCTCCCTGTCACATGGAGTAGAGGCCATGGTCTCGGCCGAGGTAAATATAGAAAGTATTTGCTAACAAATGTTCACACTCAACAAAGAGCTCAATCAAGAGAAGATCTATGAAAAACTTGACGATCTCGCAGAATTCCGCGACGCAACACGACTCAGGATTCAGCAGCACCAACAAAACGTACCTAAGTGTTATAATAAAAAGGTCAGATGACGAAGATTTGCAGAGGGCAACCTCGTCATGCGTCAAGTATTCAAGAATACGGTCGAGCTAAATGCAGGGAAACTTGGTGCTAACTAGGAAGGCCCGTATATCATCTCGGAAGTTGTAAAACCTGGAGTCTACAAACATGTGATGATGTCCGGAGAGATGTTTCCAAGAAGTTGGAACGTGACCAACCTAAAACATTTCTATTACTAAGCACTGGAGCCGCGAATGGCAGGGCAACTCATCAATAAGCACCGACGACAACGCCAACCAAGAGCGCTCCTCGGTAAACTATCCAACTTATATTGTAACTAAGAACTACGTTCGGCTTTATCCCTTTACAGCGTACGTAGGCAACCTTCAGGTATGGCCACCATATATATAACCTTTTTTTTAGTATGTCTCGCCTTGGCCAAAATCTAAGACAAGTGCCCTCATCAGCTATACAGGGTAAACCGGTCCATAATTCCGTTCCTACAAAGCTTAAATTAAAGCTGAGCACCCCACTCGCAAAAGGCACCACGGGATAAACCGAACCATAGTTTTGCACCTAAGCCATAAAGCCGAGCATAAAACTCGCCTCGAACACATGGAATAAGTCGAGAAACAATCCCGTTCCGATAAAAGGTACTGAGCAAAATAGACAAACAAAAGATTCCATTTATAATTTTTCAAGTTGTACAAAACATCAAGCCATCTACGGTACAAACAAATCACCAAAGAGATCTAATAAAAAAAGAAAGAGAAAAATAAAAAGAAAGAAAAGAAACAACAACAAAAGACAGAGACTAAATCTCCTGAGTGTTCTCTTCCTTGTCACCGCGCACTGAGTTCTCATCTCGCTGAGGCTCACCAACTTGAAGACGCTTCACCATCTCGCACAACTCATCCAGACCGACAAGCACACCATCATCATCAGACACAACCAACGGACAAAGATCCTCGTCGTCCAGGTTGGACACTTGAATAGCTGACGCCTGAACCTCGTAGTCAGCAGAATCCTAGGCCAATTTCCCAACAATGGCATCCGGTACAACAACACGCAATTTTTCTTGGAAGAACTTGACGCACTCAAGAGTACCTGATGCCTGACAGCTCATCTGGCGTGGTTAATCTCTCCTCTCGATAGCACGAATGTGCTCCTCAATGCGCTCTAATTTTGCGTTTACCAACCCAAGTTCTTTTACGTGACGAGCATGTTTAGTTCTAACCTTCACACGCGCCTGCTGAATGGCCCCGTCAAATTGATCAAGAGCAGTCTCAAGTGTCCGGTGGTTCGCCTCGGCTTCTTCCTCCAGTTTGCTCATGTGCTTCCGCAGTCGATCCGCCTCTTTCGCAAGAGCATCCTTCTCCGATCTCACTTCCCCCAACTGACGGAGGGCATCAGATGTCACGTCCTCGACAGTCTGATACTTCTTCTTGTACGTACTCAGCTCACGAATTAGTCCACTCCTGTCACGCCCAGCAGCATGGCCCTCGTACTTCTCACCAAGAAGGTTGAGATTACAGAAAACCTACAAGAGCAACTGTCAAAAACATACGAGGTCGAAAGGGAAAAAGGATCGACAAAGCCAAGAAGCTTATCTGCGCCAAAAGGGCCGTGGTATCAGTCAAAAGTTTTCCTTCTAGCATGGTCTCCAGCCTTGGCATACCGCACATTGAACCTTTAGTCTTATAAAGCAGCTCCGCGCTCATGATACGGTCAGAACCAAGAGGCTCCGTCCCACAGAACTTATAAGAACAGTCTTAGCCGGACGCCCCCTTTAGCGTAGTCTCCTCCACGCGAACCACCTTTTTGGTCCGAGCTCCCAAGCCTTCTCCCTTAAACGGACGTTTTGACTTCATCTTATGCAGGGAAGCGTCCTCAGCTTGTACCGAGGCATGCATAGAATGCTGCAGAGAAGCCGTCGCCGTAGGCCTTGGCAAGGGAACAATCAAGACATTTTTCGGGGCCGTGAAGGCAGACTCAGACCCCCGTCCTGCCTCGTCATTATTTTGTTCATCACCAACAACCACTTCTCAGCCCGGTTCCTCATTATCAAGACGAAGTATGGCCAGCGTGAGGCAAAATTTTCCCCATAGTTTGGAAACGGCTGGCACCTTGACATTCTTGCTCTAGAGGCTGCAGAAAACTAGTGAAGTCAAAAAAAAACGGAGGACGGTCCCTACCTTTATCTTATCTAACTCTCTTTAAATTCTACTTTACTTTTGAAGTATGGACGTCCGGCCACCGAGCAGCACTAAGTTACTTGATGCTTCGAATGTCGTCGCAATAAAATTCGGAGGATATGCAGTGATTCCTGGAGGATGCAGAACTGACAAAAAGAAAAAGGAAATCCCAAGTAGAAAAATTAATGAGCAACGAGCCCACCTGGAGCAAAAAGGGGCCTTACCAGGATTGGGATTCCAGCAAATACCGTAAAAAACAAAGGATTGATAACAGAGGCGCCATCTATTCAAACAATGAAATAATGGTCCTTCCATCCATTGATCTTGTTGGGGAAGCCATTAGCAATGCTGAAGTCATTCTTCGCCGAGACGTAGAAGGTCCCGTCCTTCTTCAGATTTACAGAATCCTCGTTACGTCTTCAAAAAAGTAGGTCGTCACATCCACCCCACACTCGGCCCCTAATATCAAGTACGCCATCATATTCTTCAATAACGCCGGGGACAACTGCATAAAGGCGAGCCGACAATGTGCGCAGTAGTTGACGAGCAGCCACATCATAAGGGTCGTCCGCCACATCAATGCTTTCAGGCCCCATATCTCTTAAGAGCTCAAAATTGTTGTCTAGAGAGGAATACTCATTCTCATCTTCCGCCTCATCACCACGCGTCGACTTAGCCTGACCAGAAGTCTCAGCCTCGTCAATATTGGCCTCTTCACGATCACTGGTTGTATCCTCCAACCCGATCACCTCGTTGTCAACCTCAGCGGTCATCTCCCCAGAACGAGAAACAACCTCTACATCATCTCCAGTGCGGCCCTTGATGACAGTCCACGGCTGAAGAACAATATCATCATATGGTAGAGCATCGAGTACATTGCTCCCCAGATCACCGACGCCAGCATCATCATCCCTTAGTAGATTAGCTTCGGTATTCCTCGATGCAACTTCCGCCTCGATATCTCTAGCTCGAGACTTGGCTTCTAACCCGATCGTCAAATTCACCGCACCATCATCCATAACCCCCAACCAATCAGAATCGGCACTCAACAAGGACGACCCCGAAACACTCCACGACGCCTCGATACCGGACACCAAAGACATGGCAGGATAGACGATGCCTCGGTATAAATCGAAGAAAAAAAACGAAAAAGAAGAGAGAAGAGAGAATGTACCTAGAGGGGTTAGCAAGCGAGGATGAAACGAAGTATGAAAATATATAGAGGAAGGGAGTTCCGATATCGAAGAGAAGCAATCATTAGACATATCCACGCCCTAGGTCGGCGTGGCATTTTGCTTAACTGCGCATCAAATCACCAATAGACGGCCAACAAAAGGATGCCACATGGATCAGTGTGCGCGTCGGAAAAATACATGAAATAGCATGGTGATTCAATCATCATCACCACACTTGGGGGAGAGCCATTGTTGGGGGTTACCCAACTCACTCGGCCGATCAGGAAGAATCGGCAGGCCCAAGAGTGTTTTGGGTCTGGGTCATCGTCTTTGGCCCGTTTGGAGTTGGATCCATGGGCTGGACTCAGGCCCAGTCAGGTCACCGCCTCCAAAATGTACGACATTTCTCTATAAAAAGAGAGAGGAATCGTCAGCAGTGGGGCAGAGAATAATAAATACTGTTCACCTGGATTATTTTCTAGAACACTCGTAAACTATTGTACCGAGCCGAGCTCCAAAGTCACCCTTTTTACTTAATAATAAATGCATGTATTCGCCTCGTTACATTCTGTTCAATATTTTTGGTTACTTAAAATAAACAAAGTCTTTGGTTTATACTTAAAAATACTGTACCGAAGCGAGTACAAACATTAACCTTTCTTATTCGTGAAATCTATATGACTGATACAGTTTCTGAACTTATCTAATTCAAACAAAAATCTGATGGTAGGCATTCAATTACCTTGTTCTCATCTCAAACTCATTTACTGTTTAAAGATTCCTAAGTCAGAACTTTATAAATTTACAATGGATGTCTTATGAGCAAATATCTTTACCTTTTCGTTGTACATATTTTTGAGTTTATGAGCTTCTTCATCGATGGGCTGATCAAGCTGATCTAAATCCCACATAGCTCCAACATTTTTCCCTTCGGTTGTTTCCTCTCTTTCTCTTATTTCCGCCATTGTTCTTTTGACAGCAGAAACAGGAGCCAAATTCGAAATTTTCCCAAAATTTTGAAGACTAAGCTAAAACCCTATGAAGCAAGTTCGTGATGAAAACAAAAGTTGAAACTTCTTAAAACATCAAACGAGTTGAGTCCATTTTTTTTAAGCCTCTTATGTTTTCTCCTACAGGAAACTCCAAAATCATGTTAAGGCTTAGTTTTTATGATTTTAAAAAGAAAAAACCAATTTTGTTAGGGAAAGCCAAGATCATCTTTTTAAGAGAAAGTTATAAATAATTTAATAAAAACAATAAAAAAACGTCAGCACTAGGCAATGAAATAGTAACAAAATAATAATCAAATCTTAAAAAGTACGAAGACAACGCTGAAGAAACACGGCTTGAGATAACTGAATTGATCTTTTGTCAGTAAACCATGTTCTCTTCTTTATTGTTCAAATATTTGTTTTATTTATTTATTACCAAAAATCAAATATCTGCTTTGTTTTATTGGATAATATTTGTTTTGTTAAAATTCATTGTTGTCATTATGGACAAGATGACACAAATAGATAACTAGAGAGACAGTTCGTTTAAAATCACATAAAGCAAAGGACAGACAAATTTGGAACAATATGAAGTTTTGAAGTTAGAGAGATACGAACATATAAGCGTTTACTTTCTGTCTTTCGCTTTTTTTTTTCTTTTGTATTCTTCGTGTTTTTTATGTATTACAGATTGGTTCAGAAAACAGGTTGTGGCGGATCGCGAACATCTAGACATATGTTTGGAGGAAAATCTGAACACATGCCTACTTAAACAGATGCACCTATTGCCAAACGGCTGGACGATTAGACAAAAGACACCTTTTCGTGAATGGACACATCCATATATGCTTTGTATAAAGAGCACGCGTCTGTCTCGTTTCCCAGTCAGTCACAATCACAACAACACACATCCAAACACAAAATCCATAGAGAATAAGAGAAAGGACTAGAAAAAAGCCGACCAAAATAGGAAAACAATCAAAGATTAATCGGGAAATGATGACAGAAGGCGAAGATGCGGTGATAAAGGATGTGATAGGCTTGAACATGGTGAACTAGGACACGGCCCTAGAAGTGAGTGTGTGATTATGGCATTCGGCCTAATCAGGCTTACTAGACGAATCTATGCATTCTTAAGTTCATCAAAGTCCTTACACTTAAACGATATCCGAACTTGTGATTGTTGCCTAAGTTGTATATAATCCAACTTTCCATCTTGATCTATCAAGTAAAGATCAGTCCTAGGCCATCAGCAACACCGTGAACAGCCCGACTGATCGGTTACGAGTGATTCTGGTCGGCACTGAACTGATCCACAATAGATTTCCGAAAGTGAACGGACCAAGGTCGGCGATGGCAGAATATGGTGCAAAAACATTGTCGCTCATTCATGCATAGCATCCATTGGGTTGGGGTGCATTTGATCGCACTCACTTATTATTATTAATACTTACCTTTCACCCAATTTCAGGAATTGACGGATCTGGTAGGAAGAAGGAAGACAAACTCCAAGACTGAAGGACCAAGGATGGATGAATAGATGAGAATTCGGGTATATAGGGATCCCAATGACTCTAATAGCTTATTGTACAAAAATATTGTTGTATGGAAACTCGTTTATAAATGAATAAAGTCTTGTTTTTCGTAAGTTTCTCTAAACAAACTCGCAACATAACTTTGATAAATCACTGACTAAGTACAAACGAACAAGCAAAGGTTCAAATTAACGAACCATACTTAGTGAAAACTTGTTCTATTTAGGATGAGGCAAACCTTTCGAACTTGGCAATATGGGATGGGTCTTTTCAAGTTGGCATCAAAACATGCTTAATTCTAGGACCTAGTCGGGTGTGGGGTACATCATCCATCCAGTCTGAAGGTCTTGCGTCTGATCATACACGTAAGTTCTTAATAACTAACTCTAATGGTTTCGTAGTTGGCAATAAATTGCACAAAACTCTTGGAAATCCAAGAAGGAAAAAGATGGTGGAACGAGTAAGAGCACAATCAGATAAAAGGACACATAGAATGTTAACCCCACTAGACCTAGGGTGGGGAATAACGCTGTGATGCAGACCGAATTGACCGAAACTCACAAAGAAATTCCACTAGGAATACCACTATGAATCATGAGTAAGTGGCCGAGTCTTCGACTACGTGTCAACCCTCGGATCCAGAAGGTTATTGTGGTAAGACGAACCAAGGGTTTCAACGTCGTAATGACGTAGTGCCTTCTCGTAAAGACAAGTGAATAACAACGCGGCCAATGATAACTCAAAAATGGTCGTGTTAACTGTTGACCTTGCACAACTTACAAGTGTGCATGTGATCCAGAACCAGATTACAACCAATCCGTCAATTGGTAATCCACCAGGCATACGTGATGGGAACAAAACGATAGAAAATCTATCAACTGGTAATCCTTCCAATGCACGGGAAAATAAATTGGTAGTAGAATACTGTATTAGTGAAAGCCCAAGTAACATAATGGGCGGATTGCTACCAAAGTCCTCATAAGCATTGACCCGGTTGAGACAGGTAAATATAGGAGTCATTTGGTAAGGAACTTTAGTTCCACTTCGTGCCCTGAAGATTTCTAGAAAGACATAGCAATCCACTTCCTACAAGGTGATATACGTAATTGGTGGATCTCCATTGAAAAACGTAAAGGAGATAACACTATTTTATTTTTGGATTTCAAAGGAGAATCCAACAAAAAATACTTTCCTCTGGAAGCTTGGTATTGCCTTGAGTTCGCTTACCTGAAATTGGTTCATGGGGAAAAGACTGTGAGGGCTTATGAAGAAAAATTTAACCGTCTCGGACGTTTTGTCGAACAGGAACTCGAGGAATAGCATACCCAAGTTCGAAGGTTCAATCACAGATTAAGAGTACATATACGCAATCACTAGCATATCCAAAATTTTAACTTGGTGTCCAAATTTGTTGAAAAAGGTTGTTTTGATCGAACATGGACTCGCTAAAGAGAACTAGTTAAAACGACTAAGTTACCAATCCAGTCCTGCCCCGGATAAGTCTGGGGAAAAGAAAAGGAAATGGAAAAGGATGGAAAACTCAATAAAGTCGGAAGAGTTGCACAAGGAATTTGTGACCTGTGGAAAGAGACATGGTGGCCAATGCTAGAAGACACATGGCGCACGTGCTCGATGTGGAAGCAAGAAGCAGGGGACCCAAAACTGCCCAAAGGCTGCTCGTGACAATAGGATGGTAGGCAGTGTAGCCCGGACTTGCTATAATTATAGAATATCGGGACACTTTAAGAGTTAATACCCAAGACTAACCGTGGAAAACCAAATCAAACAAAGGATGAACCTTAGAGGGAATGATCTGCTTCTGGCTACTAAGAGGCTTACCAGAGTACCACATGTTTACATATTGTTAAAGGAAAATGGCATAGCCGGTAACTTTAAAATGATCACTCGTATGTTATCTTCCCTTTACTAAATGTTTTGGGAAAAGAATGGAATGCATAAGCATATATGTACTTAGCATTCTAATACAGATATGTAGGGACCATATATGTAGGTGATGTCATGGCCCACATACTCTTTGACTCAGGGGCTTCACATAGCTTTGTGAGTACTGAGATGTTGGGTAAGGGATGGTTGTAGAGGGAACCCAAAGATGGATATGGGATGGTAATAAAGAGGGTAGCCAATTGATGAGATCTTATGGACGTATTGCGACATTCTCATTCATATTAGGACGTGGTAATGGGTGTTGACTTAGTCGTAATCAACCTAGAGAATCACAATGTGATCTTAGGTATGGATTGGCAAAGAAAATACAAGGTCATCCTTGACAATCACTACGGTAGAGTGTGACTTGAAAGATATGAAGCGACATTGGAATTCTAAAGAATTTGATCAACTCCTGAAAGCTTTGTAATCTCAGCAATCCAAGAAGAACGGATGCTGGAGAATGGTTGTGAAGCATACTTAGCCATAACCACATTGACCAAAGTCAGAGAAACTATGGAATTGAAAGATATTCTTGTTGTGAGGGAGTTTTCGGATGTGTTTGAACTCGTAAAAGGTTTAGCACCAGTGATGAGGTCATTGACCAAAACCTGCTGATCAAACAATCCCTTCTACAAATTCCTGCTATATGCGATGTACCAAACACCCGCGGGAAACCCAAAGCTTGTTGAGAAAAGTTCATCGACCCCGTCAACACACCACTTAGCCTGATCCAGCTTATAGCTGAGATAGACTTATCACGACTTGACCAGCTGAAGCTTGAAGAGGTCAACGTCGAACATACTGCGGGAAGCTCAGCCTCGACCACTAATTATAATGCAGGAAGCTTTTCCTCGACGATAGACTGTACTGTGGGAAGCTCAGCCTCATCCACGAATTGTACCGCAAGAAGAACTCTTCCAACCTAGGTATGTTTGTGTTTCATTATTTCTGTCTTTGCAAGTACCACCAACTCCAGTCAGCCTTAGTATAAGTCTAGAGTCTAATTTCGTCGGTCCAAATAACAAGTATTAGTTGCTAAACCTTGTGGCAAACGTACTTGCCTTATTTGGCATGTTTTGTTTTAATTTTTGGTTTTCCATTTTGCTTTGCTTTCTTTTTAAACGTTTCATTACTTATTTTTGGGGTTCCTTTTCGGCATTTGTTTCTTCAAATTTGATGAAATAAAGACAAACTTTTCTTACAGAAAACCCAGTAGCCACTCTTCTCTGAGGATTGGAGGTTATGAGACGAGATCAAGAGTTGTGAGGATTCCAAGCTTGATCATACCGAGATTATTACCCTCCTTCGTTGTTCTCATTCATCACTTCTACAAATTCATTTTCCAACGGTTTTGGATTCAGCAAGATCGATCCGTCGAATCCATATCAATATCTAGCCTTTGAGGATTATATCATTGGTACAGAGCCAAAAGTAACTACGGTAACACTCTGCATCATTCCCTTTCGTCTCTTTTTTTCTATTTTTAATTTCGCAATTTCCTCGTTGATTTTGTTGAGAGTGTTTGTGTGTGCTTTGGATTAATACCTCTAGGAGTCACCAAGCTCTAGATTTATCAATTACGAGTCCTATTTAGGTTGTTAGTTTCATTTCTACAAACAGAAAAGCCATAAAAATTGATCTGCTACTCAGTTTGTGTTCGTTGTTATTATTTTGTTCTTAGTGTTCTTCATTTGATTTATGCATTTGATCTCATTATTTGCTTTCAATCTCGTTTAGAGTGTTCTTGCCATATTGATTTTGCTGTGCGTTTTGATTAATAATATGGACTGAATCCTTGTTTCCTTAAGTGTCATATATTTGGCGTGATAATTATTGTGTTTCGATTTGATTTTGTTTCATTATTTACCAATCCGTGCATTTTTGTTTAGTTCTTTAATCCGAGTTTTTATTTCCTTTTCTTGCTTTCGGTTTTGCTTGGTTATTGATCTGATCTTAAATTTGTTCCCCTGGCTTTAAACCGAGCCCTTACACTTGATTTGAACCGAGTTTCCTTATTTGAAACATTCGGTTCCAGCAAGACTTTTATTAACACTTATCCATTTTCTTGCTTTGTGTTTGTCAAGGTAACATCCAAATGCAAATCACTTGGATGAACGAGTGCATGGATCATTTGGAGCGAGCACCACCACCCGCAGCAAGATTAGAAGAACCACCAGATACTCAAAACACAACATGCAAGATCGAGCAAAATGTTTGTCCAACCCACTTGCAGTTTAACTACACAAACAATGAAAAAGGATCGAGTTGAGTATGATTCGGATGAACAACCCGAAGTCACCAACTGTACTGTATTGGCCTTGCTCCAAGTGGCCATTGGTGCCAATATGGCGAGTTGGGCCAAATCCTTACCATTTATCGAGTTTGCTTATAACAATGTTGTTCATAGTGCTACTAACCGTTCACCTTTTGAAGATGTGTATGGTTTTCACCCTTTGTCTCCACTCGACCTTAAGCCTTTACGCCACCAGAATTGGTGAACAACGATAGAGACGCAAGGGTGGAGCAAATCTGGAAGCTGCATGAGAACATGCGAGCACATATCAAGGCACGGACAGCCAAGTATAAGGCGCAAGCCGAGAAGGGGTATAAGGAGGTTATCTTTCAACCCAGAGATTGGGTTTTGATGCATTTGCGGATAGAGAGGTTTCCAAAGAAGAGGAACAAGAACAAGAAGCTTTAACCCAGAGGCAGTAGACCGTTCCAAGTCCTCAAAGGTATTAACGATAATGCTTATCACCTTGACCTACCCGGCCATATGAACATACACCCTATTTTCATTGTTTCGGACCTTACATACTTTGATGAAGGTAGCACCGAACCATTACTGGATCGTTCTCAAGAGGGAGGGACTGGTGAGGTCATCGACCACAACCTGCAGATCGGACAAGCCCTTCAATGACTCCCTATCAAACACAATGTAGCAGACACCCGCAGGAAACCCAAAGCTATTCGTGACAAGTTCATCAACCCCATTGGCACAATGCTTAGCCTGATCGAGCATATAGCCGACACAGATTTATCATGACTTGACTAGCTAAAGCTTGAAAAGGTTAACATCAAATGTACCGCGTGAAGCTCAATCTCGACCACTGGGTGTACTGCAGGAAGCTTTGCCTCAACCACAGGCTGTACAACAGGAAGCACAATCTCGACTATAGATTGTACTGCAAGAAGCTCAGTCTCGACCACATGCCTTACTGCGGGAAGCTCTCTTCCGACCCAAGTACGTTTGTGTTTCATTATTTTCTGTCTTTTCAGGTACTGCCATCCACCCAGCCTTAGTATAAGTCTAGATTCTAAGTTTGTCAGTCCAAATGATAAGTATTAGTTGTCGAACCTATGGCAAATGTACTTGCCTTATTTGGACCCAATTTGTTTTAATATTCTATTTTCCCTTTTGCTTTGTGTTTTGTTTAACTGCTCCATCACTTATTTCCTTTTCCGAGTCTGTAATAAATCTGCCTTAGAAGTCCCCACGTGGATGAACCCCTTTATAAGGTTCCTTTTCGGCATTTGTATTCTTCAAATTTGATGAAATAAAGAAGACCTTTTCTTACAGAAAAACCCAGCCACCACTCTTCTCTGAGGATATAAAACTGAGAGACGAGATCAAGAGTTGTAAGGATTCCAAGCTTGATCAGATCGAGATTATCAAAGGAACTTTGTGGTTCTCATTCACCACATTTGCATATTCAGTTTCCAACGGATTCAGATTCACCAAGATCGATCCCGTCGGATCCATATGAATACCCAACCTTCAAGGTCATATCAACCAGATCAATGTTATATGTTCCCAATCGAACTTGAACCATGCATAACTCTAATCTCTAAAGCTCCCTATCAAATGACTTTGGCCGAGATGGGGGAGTTGAAGAAACAATTGGAGGAATTGCAGGAGAAATGGTTGATATGGCCGAGTAGTTCCCTTTGGGAGCACCGGTCTTGTTCGTGAAGAAAAATGACTGAAGCCTAAGATTATGCATTGGCTAATGTGGTTTAAACAAGGTTATGGTAAAGAACAAGTACTCGTTCCCATGGATAGATGAGCTGTTGGATCAACTTAGATGCGCATAGTGGTTCTCAAAGATCGATTCGGCCTCGTGCTATCACCTTTTCCGAAAGAACCAACATATGTTTGGAGCATAGCCTTTCGGACACAGTATAGTCACTACAAGTTTGTTCTGATGCATTTTGGATTAACCAATGCTCCTGCATCCCTTGTGAATATAATGAACATTGTATTCCGAGATTATTAGGATGAGCCTATTATCATCTTTATCGATGATATACTTGCCTATTCAAAAGACTAAGAAACACATGAATGTCATCTCAAGGAAGTCTTAGAATGACTTAGATAACAAAAACTCTTCACCAAATTGAGTAAATGCAGTTCCTAGCAAAAGTATGTTGGCTTCCTAGTGTCGGAACAAGGAGTGTACGAGGACCCGGGTAAGATAAAGGCTATATAGGAATGGCCACGACCACATAACACCACTCAAATCTGTAGCTTCCTTGGGTTGGCTAGATACTACCAGAAATTTGTGAAAGGATTCGCAAGAATGGTCTAACCAATGAGTCGGCTAACCAGTAAGGACGGAAAATTCGAATGGATGGATACATGCAAAAGGTGTTTCCAATTGTTGAAAATAATGTTAACAAGTTCACCGGTCCTAACTCTACCTAAAATTGAAGAAACCTTATATGGTTTACACCGATGCATCCAAAACGGGATTGGGTTGTGTGTTGATGGAGAAGGAAAGTGTGATCGCTTATGTCTCAAGGTAATTACGAAAACACAAAGTCAAGTACCCCATGCATGACTTGAAAATGGCGGATGTAGTGTTCACATTGAAGACTTTACTAGCCCTATGACTACTAGGCTAAGTCAATTCCCTTATCTTCCATTATAACCAAGCTTCGAACCCATAGAAGCAGGCAATTCTTTAAAGTATTAGATTATGCTATTGATTTATGACAGAATATCAAAAATTGACATCAATCGCATATCAGTTGCAAAAAGTTTTACAGATATGCGACTATTTGTATATAGAAATTTGTAATTCAAGATTTTAGCGTATTGAAAAGTACTAAATCATAAATTTACATTGTTAAATAATGTTTTTATATCATATTATCAAATTTATGATTAGTGTATATGATTTTCAAAATATATCATATATACATTGAAGTATCTAAGCATACTTGTTTACATATATGTCTTTTAGATTCATTTTCCTTCCAATATGTGATTTTTTAAAATGACAAAATAAACCATTCTAACGATATTATTATTATTTTTATCGGTTATTTTAATGTTTAAGAATGTAAACATATCAATACACCACTAAAATTAAACATTTCACAAGGAGACCAGCGTGAATCAGGTGACGGTTCTTACATTTTTGGATTCCTGACTCAATCAGTGCAATCCTCAAAGTTCAATCAGATCAAAAAGAGTTCGCAGCTAAGAGATATAGAAGAAACAAGTTGGCTAATCTTTAGTGAATGCGACTACGCGTCACAGCCAAAGACTGAACATCATAGGCCAAATTATGGTTATACGTCGGACCATTTGGACATTGTTATTGGATCTTCAATGGATCCAGCAAGCCTTGGAATCCAAGCAAAGACCATCAAAAGTGAGAGTTTTGGGATCTGCAAGTTGGAGGTTTCGTCTCGAGCTCGACAGCGCATCAAGGGCAAAACATGAGCAGTACCATCCAACTCGGTGAGAATCTGCACCTCTGACTTGTTGGGTATTATTCTTGCGTCTTTTGTCGTTTCAACAAGCCCAATACTTAAATGAACACTCACCATACCATCGATATATGCTTCATCTTTTCAAAGGGGTCAAACCAGTTCCTTTCACTTGTGACTACCAAGCTCATGAGTTTTCCTTGACATCGGGTCCAACATTAGCATGTCTTGGTACAATAAGGATCCATACTGAAGCCTTGGAAGTGTACAAGAAGGACGAGCCTCCGGATCAAGCCGAAAACTTCTAGAGAAGAGCACTTCGGACTCAAGGACGAATCTTTCAAAGCGAGAGGGATCTGGTGTAGCATGGACCTGCAACATTGGTACAAAACTCTTCCATGCCTTTGTTTGTCTCTGAAAGGCTCTATTCTATGCTAAAATCACAAGGAAGGCTAAAGCTTAACTATGCCTTCTATTTTTGTGTTTTCAATAAAATTGTAATTTGACTCAAATGTTTAGGCATTGTTATGTGTTTTTAATAACATTGTAATTTGGCTCAAACGTTTAGGTTTTGTTATGTGTTTAACTAATTGGACTTCTAAAATTAGGTCTATTTGGATTAATAGGTCTAGATTAATTATTAGGGTTTTAGTTAATTGGCCCACTTGTTTAGGCTCATTAACATTAGAGTAAAGGTTTCCTAAGGATCCCACCATAAGAGTGAGTCCATGTAACTTGTTTGTTGGCCGTTGTTAAATGAAATAGAATAACATGAGAGATTCTCTCCAAACCCGTAGTCACATGAATGTTCGAGTTCCGTTCCTAGAAGCTTGGTTCAATCGTTCTCATGAATTATTATGTAGCTGATTCTTGGTTCCTTGATTCTTTTGATCTGTGAATCTAGCACGGCCCTATCAAATGAGCTTGTTCGATATGTTGAGCAAGTCTATCCATCCCAACCAACCTGAGCCACATCTTCCACCTCCTCACAGCCATATCAATCCACATCCTCCCTACCTCAGATCCAACCCCGATCTGGCCGGTATGCGTTGAACTAGCAAGACTACCGGTGTAGGATCCTTACGACACAAGATCTGTAGGCTTTGATCCAGCTACGTTCATTCCTCCAGTTGTTCATGAATCTACAACAAACATGGAAAAAGTTTCGTCTTCACATCAACAACATCAACATCCTCAGATGGCTCTGGATGATATGCTTATGGATTAAAATTGAGCCACAGATGACCAAACTTGGATCCATATCCAAAAGAGGGTACAATGTGCTATAATATTATTATTTGATTAGTGATGTATATGTTAGATTACACGAAATTTATACGTTAGATTAGGTTGATCGAATTTATATGTAGAATTTGAATTTTTATAAAGTTATAAATATATATGAGTTTATATGAATTCTTAGGATTTTAATACAAATTATTATGAATTTGATACAAAATATTATGCATACACATGAATTTTATACAAAAAATTATGATTTTTTGAATTTATAAGCATTTGTACGAATTTAAAATGAATTATTAAGTTTTTAAAATTTATTGTGATTTTTATGAATTTATTAGAATTTTTAAAGAATTTTGAGTCATTATAAATTATTGTGAAATATAATTAATATTTATGGATTTTAATGTAATATTTATGAAATATTATGAATGCTTATGAATTGTAGTAAAGTTTAATGATTTTTTCTCAATTTTTATGA
Organism: Lepidium aucheri; assembly: GCA_900406435.1. Taxonomy (NCBI): domain Eukaryota; kingdom Viridiplantae; phylum Streptophyta; class Magnoliopsida; order Brassicales; family Brassicaceae; genus Lepidium; species Lepidium aucheri. The sequence goes on from OVBA01005435.1 coordinate 17,682, forward strand.
ATTAAAAACAATATAATTGAGTATCTATGAATTTATATGAATTTTTACTATGATGTTTATATGTTTTATCGGAACGAACAAGATAACCTTCCCATAAAAATTTATACTATACTTTGGTATTTCTTTTTTATAATATTTTTTTGTTCCAAGTTTTGGAACAAACATATTACTAGAGTCCGTCAATTACAGAAACCATGCTAGCAGAATTTGATAAAATGTGTCTCATTAGAATCTCAAGAATTCGACAAATATTGGAGAAACATATCATTGGAACCCCTCTGACTCACTTCTATTCCTCCACCACGTATGTTTAAGGGTCTTCAACAACCAAACCGATCACACTCATCGGACCCACCGCACCCATTGAACCCTTCGACTTTACCAAACCCCACTAATTTCTTTTATTTTTCTTTCTTTGGAACAATTTCATGTATTTTAAATTTTACATTTTAAACAATTTTGGCTCTATAAATTTAATATTTTAACCACATTTTTATGTTTTAAAATCTAATATTTTTAATTTTAAAGTAAATATAATAATAAAACAAAATAGTATAAAAATTCTAAAAAGTATAACTTAATAAAGTGTGAGAAATATGCTATTACAAGAGCGTGCGACTAATTTGCTACTATATGTGTTGCTGATTTGCTATTACACAGATGCGTAGCTGATTTGCTCCTGCTTAATTGTTCAGCTGAATTTGTTACTATGTCGTAGTCTCAAATGTGCGACCAATACTTCTATTTTCCTTTACAAATGATGTGCGACTACATCTTTTGTCATTATATAATGCAATAGCAGATTGATGCACTATGGACCTGCACCTGAGGCTAATAACTCGTAGATGGCCTATCTATCTTTGGTGGGTCTCTAATTTGTTTGTTTGTTTAATTAGTCACTTGGACCCTAACAATTATGTTTTATTTTCGGCCCGTATGATTAGAAAGAGTAGACTAGTTTTTGGGCTTTTTTTTATTCAACTGACTCACTTGTTTACATATGTTCACAACCTTTGTAACCTAATTGGTAGCTGATTTTTGTTGAATTAAAAGAAAGAGAGATTTCTCTCGGATCAATGACTACAAAACTCTTATTTGAAGAGAGAATGACTAACCTACTTCTTAAGTGATTACAATACTCCTCTACTCTTCTTCTCATTTTGTATTCTCAACTTACCCTCTAGTGGGATCCAGATTGATTAAATTTAATAAACAAAAGAAAAAAAATTATTTAAAAAAATCAGAAAATCGGTGGTTTAAAGAAGCCAATTAAACCGAATGGGATGTTTAAAGAAGCCAATTAAACCATGACCATTTATTGTCCTCACCAAGAAATGATTAGGGTTTCATCTCCCATTTATTATGTTTCTTCATCTCCAACAAGTTCCAAGCTTGGGAAACAGGGAAGAGATTGACTTTTGACGGAAAAAAAACAAAAGAAAACAGAGATCGACACGCCGGAGCTGAAGAGAGAAGGAACATTGGTAGTTCATACTAAGCCGGTGATGTTGATTCCTATTACGTGATAAAATAGTAAGTTTACGTAACGTAAGCCGGTGATGTTCATACTACTCCTCTTCTCATTTTTCATTTGTTTTTATCTCTGTTTCTTATGCTATCAATCCTCTGCAAATACACAAAACAAATCTTTGTTTTTGTTTATGCTATCAATTCTCTGCAAACACACAAACAAATCTTAGTTTTCGTTTTTTCTATCATTTATCTTCGTATTTATCTCTTTTTCGTTCATTTTGTCGTTCTTTTTAGATAACTTTCTTTGTATGTATATTGACAGAAGAGTCGAGCAAGTGTGAAGCATCAATATAGGATCGATCTGCGTGAAGATATTGAAAGAGGTTAACAGATGTGACTATACAATTGTACAAACTAGTTAAACTAACAAAAAACAGATGATGTCTTTCCGCTTGTAAAAGACATATATTGTCTTCAGCTATATATTAATGTTGTCGTTTCTATTATTGTTTTTTTGCAGATACAATGATTACAACAGTCATTCATTTAGATACTGGAGGATGTTATGTTGAAACCAAACATGGGTATCGATGGGATATGAAGGATGCTATTTTTTATGCTATAACATTCATGAAAATCGGTATTGAGGATATAACGTACTCTGTTTTAGAGAAAAGGATAAGAAAGAAGCTTGGTGTTGGTAATAGCGGTAGTATAAAAATGA
>OVBA01005436.1:354-19877 GCA_900406435.1 Lepidium aucheri
TGGAATGGTTTGGACTTGTTAAATTACATGAATGAACGAAATTTTAACTTAATGAAATTTGAGCTCTAAACGATTTTCCTAAAACCGGTGTAGATTTTGAGAATTTCGGGTTTAGGGTGTTACATCTTGTTTTTTGTAATAAGCCAAATTTTATTTTTTTAAGTGAGACTAAGAAAATAATCTTTATTTGGAAAATTTTATGAACAATTTGGGTTTTAATAACTTGGTTACTGTTGATCCACAAGGCGCAAGTGGTGGGTTACCTTAGCTTTCTAATATTTCTAATGACATTTCGGTCCATTATAAGGATAAAGATATCATTGATATTTCTCTATATTTTGGAGGCAAGAAATGCTTTATTTTCTTTATTTATGGTAATCTGGTTCAGCGTTTTTGGGAGGAAGTTTGGGAACGATTGATAAGGTTTGGTTTAACCCGGTCCGAGCTTTGGCTTATGGCTGGTGATTTTAATGAGTTATCGAGGAATCATGAAAAAAACTGGTGGTCGATTACGGAGTGCTACGTCATTTGTTCCGTTTAATAATATGCTCTATATTACCGGAATGGTGGAATTTCTTTGTTTAGGGAACTCGTGGTCCTGGCATAGTATGCGTTAATCTGATATTGTCCGTTGTAAGTTGGACAAAGCTTTTGGCAACTCAGAGTGGCATGCATTGTTCCCGAATGCTATTACTCGTTGTTTGGAAATGATTGGTTCAGATCATCCACCAATTTTGATTGAGAATATGAATGGCGTCAAAAAGCATCGTTCAAGTTTTAAGTTTGATAAACGTTGGTTAGGCAAACCAGGTTTTAAGGACATCGTAGCGAGGGGGTAGACTCGCTACTCTAATCTTAGGATTAATAGGATAACAGATAAGATTGCTAATTTTCGGCGTGAGATTTCTTGTTGGCGAAAGATTAATGTCCCACTAGGAAAGACTAGAATTTTGGATTGTACACCTATCCTAGATCGCTATAAGAGTGCTAATTTGAGTAATATTGTGGAAATTCAGGAAGTAGATGTGAATCTCAGAACGATTTATAGGGATGAGAAATTGTTTTAGAAACAAAACATTAGGAATCGATGGTTATGGAAAAGAGATCACAATACTTGGTTTTTTCATGATCATAATACCAGCATGGCCAGATCTCTCTCCATCGGTGGTGTACTGGCGTAGAACGAGGATGACTCTTCACTGAGACGCCTCATCTCACTTACACCTCTCTTGCAACCTCCTGTTGTCCAGATTCTCTGCAAGCAGCCTGATTTGTTGTCCTCATTCCCTATCTTTGGTCATTGCAGTTGATTCATCAACTGGCTGCAACCAAAACGAAATGCGTATGTTTACTTTCTTAAAAGCACTTTTTGTCAGGATGCTAAAACGCCTTTGTGTCCCCTCTTCTCGAGTCCTAAAACCGAAAGTGGAGTAGAAGACCGACGAATCAAGTCCGACAGCTCATTTCTGGTAAAGTTTCTCTTGACGGCAATGGATCAAAAATCTTCAAAAACCCTAATTTTTTTTTTCAAAAATATGCGTCTGCAGCTTAGCCAATTATCTATCCTTGTTGGGCCTTTATGGACCCAATCTTATTTTAAATCTTCTAGAGTGAAATATCATGGAGCAAATGTTTTTAACCTCTTTTCGTATGAGGCTTTACAATCATGTAACCTCCAAATTCTATAGAAATATATACAACGCATTTCCGTGACAAAAAAAAAGACACAATAACTTTTTATTTGTGTCAACAATTTCAATCCCACGAGCACAACACTGATTTCCACTAGATTATTAACTCCATTGATTCATTTGTTTTCAATTTCCTTGTATATATATATATATATTGCAGCAAATGAGTTTACACATATTTTGCAACTATTTCAACCTCAAATGTTTTTACGTGGATGAGTTACTAAAAGACCATTGCTTTCAATATACACTTGCATGATACTATACTGATGTCCACCTGCTCCTCAAGCACACCGGGTTAGATAGGTTTATGCTATGGTCATAGTGAGTTTTTAGCCGCCTGTCGAGTTGATTACAACTTTACAAGGATCTGATGACACCAAGATTTTGTCTCTGCAACTCAGTTACTGCTACCTGTATGTCCATTTATTTGGCCCGAGACTTCAAATTCTTCATCTTAGAGTCCAGTTCACTGCTTAGCCTCTCTGAAAGAAGTTGTATAATTGACTTGATTGTATTCATCGGTGTTACGATAAAGTATATAGTATAGAGGTTACAATAGTTAGAAGATTACAACTATGAGATTTACAAAACCATGTAAAGAGAATATTGAAGAATATTTGATTGAGTGATTATCGCTATCACCCTCCCGCAGTTGAAGTGTCAGAGCTTTCAACAGTTGAGCTAGACCTGAGATCATAGAACAGAGAAGACGAAAGTCCTTTGGTGAAGATGTTTGCTAGTTGCATTGATGTGGGGACATGAACAACTTTGACTTGGCCTAGAGCAACTTTCTCATGGACGAAGTGGATATCAATTTCTACGTATTTCATCTGTTGGTATTGACTGGGTTGCTAGCTAGGTACACAGTGCTGACGTTGTCGCAGTAGAGTAGTAAGGCTTTGTTGGTGGTGATGCCGAGTTTGAGAAGCAGATTTTGGATCCAACACAGCTAAGCAACGGTGTTAGCAACAGCTTTGTACTCTGCTTCGGAGCTGGACCGAGATGAGGCTTGACCTGAAAAAGATGTAGTATCCAGATGTGGAGTGACTTGTATTGGGACAACCAGACCAATCGACGACAGAGTAAGCTGTTAACGTGTCGATGGAGCCTTTGTATAGTTGAAGGCTGTGAGAGAAAGTGCCATGTATGTATTTGATGATATGTTTTAGTGCCTGAAGATGTGGCTGACGAAGTGTGTGCAAGTATAGGCAGATTTGATGGACCGAATAGGAGATTTTTGGTCGTGTGAATGTTAGATATTGAAGTGCACTCGCGAGATTGCAATACTCAGTTGGATTGGGAATGAGTTCACATGTGTTAGCTGAGAGTAAAGCTGGCATCAACTTGTGTGGTATATGGCTTGCATTGAGTCATGTTGGCATGGGAGATTATGTCACGAGTATGGGCTTCTTGGCTAAGAAAAAGTCCTTTGTTGCTGTGATTAACTTTGATGCCAAGAAAGTAGCTTAGTTTTCCCATATCTTTGATAGGGAATTCTGTCTTGAGAGATGAGATGATGGAGTTAAGAATATAGTGATCAGATGATGTGAGGATTATGTCATCGACATATAGGAGGATATAAGCGATTTGAGTTCCTTTTCTGCAGACAAAGAGAGATGCATATGTTTTGCAAGGAGTGAAGCCAATATTTTTCATATAAATCAGGATGCCCCTAATAACCATGGAATGGACTCTCGGTTACTGGATCTAATCCGTCACAAAGAGTATTTTGACCAAAACCTCGCATTACAGGCCCGTGGTGCTTGTTTAAGACCATATATGGCTTTGCAAAGCTTACAAACGTGATTTGGAAATTGAGGATTCACAAAACCAGGTGGCTAGGACATGTACACCATCTTCTCTAGATCGTCGTGGAGAAAAACGTTTTGGATGTCTAGTTGGTGAATGGGCCAGTCAGAGGCTAAACTGACATTGAGAACTGTATCTATGGTTGCGGATTTGACGAGAAGTGTGAAGGTCTCATTGTAATTGATACCTGCTTCATGCGACTTGCCATTGGCGACAAGTTTGGCGGTGTGCCTGTTTGGAACTTCACCTGCATCATACCTATGTTTAAAAAGCCACATAGAACGCACAACGTTAGTTTCCTTTGGGCAAGTTACAAGATCCCATGTCTGCGTCTTAAGCATTGCATCATGTTTTTCAGTCATAGCCGGATTCCAATTTGGATCCTAACAGGCTTTTAGGTAGCTTGAGGGTAGAGGTGAGACAGAGGTGAGAGAGAGAGGATGTGTTTGGGATTTGTGATGCCATGTTGGCTTCTTGTAGTCATGTGATGACGAGGAGGAGCTGGGGGAGATAGTGGAGATTGATTTTGAGGTGGCGATGGAGAATGGTTTTGAGGAGGCGGCGGAGAAAGAGGTGGGTCTGGTGTATGTTGGGGCTGAGGCATTTGGAGAATATCTTGAAAGATTGATAAAGGAGGATCATCATATTGGAGAAAGGTTAAGTTAATGGTTGAGATTGAGTTTTCTATGATGCAGGAAAGATTGTTTCAGCAAAAGAGACATGGCGAGAGATTATAATTTTGTTGGTTTTTAGGTGGAGACATCGATAGCCACGGTGATGGGTAGGATAACCGAGAAAGAGGTGGGGTAAACCTAGGAGAGTGTTTATGAAGATTGATGTGATTGAGATTGGGAAACACAGACAAAAAAAAAAAACGAAACTGAGTATATGTGGGGTCTTTATTGAAGAGAAGAGAATAGGGAATTTGATTGTAAATAGCAGAGAAGGGGATGATGCTGAGGAGATGAACAGAAACGTGTAATGCCTCTACCCAGTATGAGGAAGGAAGTTGGGCTTGAAATAATAAGGGCCAAATTGTATAATTGATGGTACGAATCCTCCGTTCGGATTTTATGTTTTATTGTGATGTGTGAGGACACAAGAAGGGATTGTGTACTCCAAGAGAAGCAAAATAATTGTAGAAATCTTTATTGTTGAATTCCCACCATTATCACACTGAAAGGCTTTGATTTGAGAATTGAATTGAGTTTTTACGTATTCATAGAAGTGTAGAAATTTGGAAAACACTTCGCTTTTGCGTCGAAGTGGATAAACCCAAAGAAAATAAGAGTAGTGGTCAAGGAAGAGAACGTAGTATTTAATACCACTTATGCTTGTGATCAGATATGTCCACTAGTCAGAGTGGACCAATTCAATGGGTTAGAGACAGTCGAAGTAGAGTTGTGAAAAGGAAATTTGATTGCTTTACCAGTTTGACAAGCAGTACAAAAATCAAGTAAAGAATCTTTTTTGGTGGAAATAAAACAAGAAAATTAAAGAGCAAAGAGAGGCATTGTTGATGTGCCCAAGACGGGTGTTCCAGAGAGAAGGAGACAGTCTGAGTGCAAGATATTGAGAGGATGGTGAAAAGCTGGAGATTAGGTAGAGATCGCTGCTGTCCTTACTGTGGACTAGAATCCTACGTGTTTGAAGGTCCTTCATAGAGAAACCAAAAAGGCCAAAGCAACAGGGCAATCGTTATCTCTGATAAATTTTTGAACAAATATAAGGTTTTTAACAATGTTTGATGTGACAAGAATTTGACTGAGAGAGAGAGCGAGTTGGGATATTAAAAGAGGAAGAGGCAGATGAGATAACTAGGATTAAGGATCCATTACCGACAAAATGACCGAGTGCTCGATGTTATGATTAAGATTGGAGTGAATCATACATGTCGAGGAGGCTAGATGTGAGGTGGCACCGGTGTCCATGTACCAGTCATTTACGGATGGGTCGGCAAGAGTCATGGTGTTGAAGGCGTGAGCAATTGGTGAGCATCATGAGCGGTGTGTGCTTGTGGCATTGGAGGTGTCGTGGGGCTTGGACAAAGGAGTCCACGTTGATTGCGAGATGGATGATAAAGGGATTTTTTGGGTCCTTAAGATCAAATCATCTAAGCATAGGGCAAGTAGGTGGGTTCTGTTAAACCAATACTCAGAAGTTGTTTGTAAACAATCTATCTACTACTAGGTCTTAGTTCAAGCAACCTATCAATCTGTCACAAAGATAGGCCCTGATATCAAATAAGCTTGCAGTCTAGCTAATAGGACAAAATAGACTAGAAAACAAAATAAAAACACAATCTAAGAATCCAAACAGAGAAATGCATCAAAAACAGAGTGATATAACTGTAATAGATGAAAATAAGGTTAAAAGCATAGATCTAAAGGTTAGAGAGGGTTTGATCGGCGGTAAACTCGCTGATCCGACCTCGCCCCGCTATATAGAGCGATCCCTAGACCAGGACAAGCCTAGATCAACCTATTCTCATGGTGAAGATCCCTAACCAATCCGATTGATCAATTACGGTGCTAACCACGATTATACCAAATCAGAAGCTTAAAGTTTAGCCTAATACATCTAATAGCCGACCTACATACTAGATCTCTCCTCGGTGGATCAAACCATCACTCACATGGCACTTGGTCTCCGATTCCTTTGGCGCTAGCCTTAGGTCACGGCTTAGATCAGGTCTCTGTTGATCAGGGAGAAATCAGCATTAAGCATAGCCATGTGAGAAGAGATCGGAGTTAGATCATTGTTTGCACGGTGAGTGAATTGGTGGATTCACCTCCGATCTCCCTATCCTCGAGATCCACAAGTATCTACTCGTACCTCATGGGTTGAGAGTGGAGGATCAAGGGAGATCTCATTTGCATAAACATGAAAAACATTAAAGTAAAGAGCAGAAAGTAAAGATGAAAATCAAACTAAATTCATTCCATTAAAGCTTAAGCATAAACATAAAAATACCTTAAACAATCATAAATGAAAGCAACAACGAAAATAGAGAGAGTTTTTCAGCTAAACATCAGATAAAAATGATAAGAGAGTGATTAGAGGGTATTTATAGGGTCATTTGCGTAACCTACTGGTCAAACCAACCTAAGTCGGTCAACCAGGAATCTTGTCCTCGGAGTCCTTGCGCGAGCTTGGACAACGAGGAGTGGTTCTCGTCTTAGCCCTCGGGGTTTGAGGCTGAGTGGATGGTCTTGTGTGATAGATTGATATTCCCTCGCAGCAGATAGGTCAAGGCTGGTGACTGAGGTATCTTTTCCTGAGCATTCCGAGTGGTCCTCACCTTGCGATCCATGAGGTAGCGATCCGAGTTTGCACGACCTTTTCCTCTTAGCAGCTGATCCAATTGTCCTTAGCTCTATTTTTAACTCTTTTTTGCTCATTTTCCTAAATAAAACTTCAAACTCCAAATGCAGATGCAAAAAGTGAAAAGCTAACCTAAACGGACCTAAGTGCACGGAAAATCTAGCTAAACGGATGCAAAACTACCTAAAACAGGGATCTAAAACCATCAAAAATCACACACATCAGCTCCCCCAAACTTAGATCTTGCTTGGCCTCAAGTAAGTGCAATGACCTAAGGTGGAAAAGTTGCAACAAAAATGGGAACATCTTGTCTAACAAACAACTTGCTTAAGCTAAACCGTAATCCATATGTGGGCTCTATCATTTTGGAAACCGCAGTGTAATCAATCATTCTTAAACATAGCATTCAACCTATGGATTCTTATCACCTAAGCTGGTCTCTAAAGGTACAAGTCTAATTCCTTATTTCTTTTTGGTGCGGCCCTCAAAAGAGACTAGAGATCAACAAGTACATGTTTCGACTTCACTAGGCTTAGCATGATCATTTTTCAACCTAAATGGCTCCCTCTCATTAAAATTTTGCTGCCCGATTATTCATTCTTTCTTTTTTTCTTTCTTTTTCTTTTTCTTTTTTTTTATGTGCCCTTTTAGCTTTTCCGAAGTTGGCTTACACAAACATGGGAGGCTACAGATTTACGCATCCTTCCAAGTTGCTCCTCCAACCCGCATATGGAGTAAGTTAGCGGATATACACGGACGTGAAAGGTTACATGTTTATGCATCCTTCCAGCCGCTTCACCTTTACCACTTACTCGGTTTTAAGTTCTTTGAGGGAAGCTTAATTTTCCACTTAACTCTTGAGAGGGTTTTACCAAACACACACTTTCGGATCATGCTAAACAAAGAGAAGGAAGGTATTGATGCATCTCTAGGGTCTAGATCGGAAGTTTAAGTTTAGTTTTAGAAGGAATCAAACTAGACCTATTCAAAACACAACCCAAGCAAAGTTCACCAGGGCGATGATCCGCCCAAAAACTTTCCAAAACGGATATCTACCAATCAAGAGCATTCACAATGGTTACTTAGCTTAACTTATCAAGATTTGCCCATTATCAAGATCATTCCCACATAACAAGTTCGGATGCATGAGTCCTAAGTGAATGCAAGCTAAAGACAAATCTAAATGAATGCAACTACATGATCACTCTGTTTTTAAGGTTTCATTTTCAAAAAAATTCAAATTTTTATGGTTTTTCTATGCCTTAAGTGCCATGAAATGCAACAAGAAAATGCACAAAGAAAAATCTAACCAGATTTTTACAACCTAAGTGATATGCATGAAAGACAAACTAAGATCACAAAACACAAGGTTAGTAACTCCTAGGACCCTCTCCCAAACTTAAATCACACAGTCCCTTGTGTGTATGAAAGCCTACAAGAGAACCCTAAGTCAACAAGGCAAATTATGGAATGCGGTATATACAATGAAAGGAGCGGAGTGGTACCTTTTTGGAGCCTTATGCAAGGATTTTGGATGCATTATAATGTTCCTCGTAGTGAGGCCTCGCAGTTCCATGGCCGAGGCACCTTATCTAAAGGGTATATACCATCCTCGCGCGTGCTCGTCGTGGTTCATTATCTCTTGGTGGCACAAGAAGGTCCATGAGTGATACTCAAGGAAAAAGTTGAACACTCCTCGCACCACACCCTCGCTTTCAGCTGCGAGGGCTGTTGTTTTAAGCCAAAATATCCTCTCCTCATGGTTACACATGCGAGGGACAGATGTGAGGCCAAAACTTGGCTTGTTAATGGTTCTATTTCCATCTGAAACTAAGACAACCATGCCACACTCCAAACATAAAGAAAAATAAAATTGTTCCAAAAACTAAACATAAAACCAAAATACTTAAAGCAAATAAGAAGTTCTTAAAAGTAAAGGGATAGACATGGGACTTCCTCCCAAGTGAGCTTGTTTATAACTTGAAGCAAGACTCTTCACACCTAGTTGGCTTAGGGTGGTTTAGAGAGGGGGATTGGAGTCNAAAATACTTAAAGCAAATAAGAAGTTCTTAAAAGTAAAGGGATAGACATGGGACTTCCTCCCAAGTGAGCTTGTTTATAACTTGAAGCAAGACTCTTCACACCTAGTTGGCTTAGGGTGGTTTAGAGAGGGGGATTGGAGTCCCCTCAATAATTTTTCCAACGACCATAAAGAGCTTGACTTTATGTCCGTTTTTTGGAATGTCTTCTCCTTTCTTGGTGACCAAAGTAATGGCTCCACAAGGCATGGGCTATTTGCTGTTGAAAGACCCTGACCACTTTGATTTGTGCCTTGAGAAGAGGAGCTGCTTGACTTTAGCAAATGGCTTGGTATGCTTGCAGCTCTTTACTTTATACTCCATTGCACCATCTACAACTCTGATTGGCTGCAAGATTATATCAGGTCCGGAATCCAAAGGTTGAGGGTTGCTCAGCTCCTTAGGTGGCAGATTTGCTATCTCATTGCAAGAAAACATGGCTCTAAGGATTTCCCCATCAACAACCTCCTCAAATATTGGTATTTTTCTACAGTAATCACTGGCCTTGCCGCTCTTAACCATTAGAACCTGAGGGGGTTTAAAGGGTTTCGTATGCAACTTGCTTGAATCCTTTAGAGCTGCAGATCTTTGGGCACTCGTAGGTTGGCCTCGTACATGTGTTTGGCAAGGTGGAGTATTGAGGCTAGCTATTAGAGACGAGTTAAGCATTTTTTTCTCCCCCCGCCCTTCATGAATCACACTATCCTCAGTGTTAGCAACCATCCCAGCTCGTGGAGGAAGCTCTTTGTCATTCCCTAAGGTGACATGTTGGGCAGTGTATTCTTTGAGTAAACTACCCGTCCTCTCTTTAACCATGCAGTCCTTAACATCATCATTTTCAGCTCGGATCATCGACTGTCCTCGCTGTATTAGGCTGCGAGGGGAATATGCGAGGAGCTGGGCAGAATGCAGAGCAGGTAGTGGATTTGCTTGCATTTGTTCAACTTGCTGAAGTCTTGCGTTGAGGCTCTCAAGCTTCAGATATGTGCTATCAATTTGATCATGAATTTCAGCAAATTTCTGTGTGAGTGCAGCAGCTTCTGCTTGTTGTCCCCTCTTTATGGTATGTAGCATACCCATTATTCCCTCGGATGAAAGTGTAGTGTCCACGTTGAGTAGTTGAATTGAGGGAGGAAAAGTTGCCTAACCTCAAGGCTAGACAGCGAGTATAGACATTGAGTTTAAGTTGTTTATGTGCTACCCTCGTATTCGGCCCTCGAAGAGTACCTTTGAGGGCTGCAAATACAGAGGAGTATAAAGTTTCTGGAACTCGGGGCTTGACGGCGAGTACAGACGTTGAGCTCAGGTTGTGTGTGGTGCCCTCGGGTTCGGCTGTCGAGGCATACCTGCGAGACCTGCAAGGACATAAAAAATAACTTGTCAATAGGATTGGAGCTTGGTCCTTAGGGATCAAAGCTGAATGAAGCACAGACAAGCAATAGTAGCAATAAAACTAAACCTGATCCTAAGACTAGCAAACTATAAATTAGAACAAGCAAAACTGATTTGGCAACGACACCAATTTGATAAAAGGCTTTTGTGGGTCCTTAAGATCAAATCATCTAAGCATAGGGTAAGTAGGTGGGTTTTGTCGAACCAATACTCAGAAATTTCTTGTAAACATTCTATCTACTACTAGGTCTTAGTTCAAGCAACCTATCAATCTGTCACAAAGATAGGCCATGATATCAAATAAGCTTGCAATCTAGCTAATAGGACAAAATAGACTAAAAGACAAAACAAAAACAGAATCGAAGAATTCGAAACAGAGAAATGCATCAAAAACAGAGTGATATAGAGCGATCCCTATATCAAGACAAGCCTAGATCAACCCATTCTCATGGTGCAGATCCCTAACAATCCGGTTGAGCCATTATGGCGCTAGCCATGATCATACCAAATCATAAGCTTAAAGTTCAGCCCAATACATCTAATAGCCGACCCACATACTAGATCTCTCCTTGTTGGATCAAACCATCACTCACATGGCACTTCGTCTCCGATTCCTTTGGCGCTAGCCTTAGGTCACGACCCAAATCAGATCTCTCTTGATTAGGGAGAGATCAGCATTAAGCCTAGCCATGTGAGAAGAGATCGGAGTTAGATCATTGTTCGCACGGCGAGTGAATTGGTGGATTCACCTCCGATCTTCCTATCCTTGAGATCCACAAGGATCTACTCGCACCTCATGGGTTGAGAGCGGAGGATCAAGGAAGATCTCATTTGCATAAACATGAAGAACATAAAAGTAAAGAGCATAAAGTAAAGATGAAGATCAAACAAAATTCATTCCATTAAAGCTTAAGCATAAACATAAAAGTACCTTAAACAAGCATAAATGAAAGCAACAACAAAAATCGAGAGAGTTTTTCAGCTAAACATCAGATAAAAATGATAAGAGAGTGATTAGAAGGTATTTATAGGGTCATTTGCGTAATCCTAATGGTCAAACCAGCCTAAGTCGGTTAACCAGGAATCTTGTCCTCGGAGTCCTTGCGCGAGCTTGGACAACGAGGAGTGGTTCTCGTCTTAGCTCTCTGGGTTTGAGGCTGAGTGGATGGTCCGAGTGTGATAGATTGAAATTCCCTCGCAGCAGATAGGTCGAGGCTGGTGATTGAGGCATCTTTTCCTGAGCATTCGGAGTGGTCCTCGCCTTGCGATCCACGAGGTAGCGATCCGAGTTTGCACGACCTTTTCCTCCTAGCAGCTGATCCAATAATCCTTAGCTCCATTTTTAGCTCCTTTTTGCTCCTTTTCCTAGATAAAACTCCAAACTCCAACTGCAAATGAAAGAACTGCAAAACTAACCTAAACGGACCTAAGTGCACGGAAAATGTAGCTAAACGGATGAAAAACTACCTAAAACAAGGCTCTAAAACCATCAAAAATTACACACATCAACGGATTCCAAGGCATGTATGGACTAGGCCAACCTATGTAAGGACTGAGCAGAAGTTTGGGGCCCAATTTTTGGTATTGGATCTGTTGGAATTGTTGTAACATCTGCAAGAGCGAGAGTTGTTGTGGCATCCACCGCGAGTTTGATAATGTGTCGGTTTGAAAGATGTGTTGTGAACTATGAGAGCAGAAGGGGACCAAATGCTTATATACCCTTAATGAAATAAAAAAATGTTTCATGTCCTCTCTTGATTCAACATGCCCTTCCTCATTTAAAATAATATATAAATTCAATTGTACCCTTCATTTAATATATTCCATTATACTCAATAAATTTATTTAATTAAATTTTATTTTTTAAAAATATTTTTTTAAAAAAGAAAAAATTACTCATCTCTATATAAATTATGCCAATATTACTAAAATATATGCAAAAAACAAGGAAAGTGTACAATTACGTTTGCACTCTTAGTAACCAAAAAAAAATTCTTCTTCTTTTTTCTTCTCTCTTCTTCGATCTCTTCATTTTTTTCATTTTTTTTCTCTTCTTCGTCTATCTTCTTCTTCTCTCTTCCTCTTCTCTCGTTTCTTCTTCTCTCACTTTTTTTCTAGTTTCTTCTTCTTATTCTCTTGTTTCTTATTCTTGTTTCTTTCTCGTTTATTCTTATACTCACCATTTTGTTCTTCTTCTCTCAATTTCTTTCAATATCATTTCTCAACATTAGGTTTCAGAATGATTTTGAAATGGGGTTTATGTCTTCAATGAATTTAGCTTGTGGATTTTTGGGTTTGTAGTATGATAGAGTTCATCAAGTGTTTTGTTAGTATAGTAGAGTTCTTTTATGAGTAGTAGAGTTCATATTGTTGATTGTGGCTTGAATGGTAGTGTTTGGTAATGGTTTGGTAGAGCTAGATTATAGTTTGGTAAAGTTAGGTTACAATTTGGAAGAGTTCATCCTGAGTTTTGTTAGTGTAGTAGAGTTCTTTTATTATTGGGTAGAGTTCGCATAGTTGATTCTGGCTTGAATGGTAGAGTTTGGTAACAATTTAGTAGAGTTAGGTTATAGTTTGGTAAAGTTAGGTTACAGTTTGGAAGAGTTCATCACGAGTTTTGTTAGTGTAGTAGAGTTCGTTTATGAGTGGTAGATTTTGTATTGTTGATTCTGGCATGAATGGTAGAGTTTGATAACAGTTTAGTAGAGTTAGGTTATAGTTTGGTAAAGTTAGGTTATAGTTTGGTAAAGTTAGGTTAAAGATTAGAAGAGTTCATCACGAGTACTGTTAGTGTAGTATAGTTCTTTTATGAGTAGTAAAGTTTGTATCATTGATTATGGCTTGAATGGTAGAGTTTGGTAATAATTTGGTAGAGTTAAGTTATAGTTTGGTAAAGTTAAGTTACAGTTTAGAAGAGTTCATCATGAATTTTGTTAGTATAGTAGAGTTCTTTTATGAGTGGTAGAGTTTGTATTATTGATTCTGTCTTTAATGGTAGAGTTTTGTAATAGTTTAGTAGAGTTAGATTATATTTTGGTAAAGTTAGGTTACAATTCAGAAGAGTTCATCACGAGTTTAGATAGTGTAGTAGAGTTATTTTATGAGTGCTAGAGTTCATATCGTTGATATTGGCTTGAATGGTAGAGCTTGGTAACAGATTGGTAGAGTTAGGTTATAGTTTGGTAAAGTTAGGTTACAGTTGGGAAGAGTTCATCATGAGTTTTGTTAGTGTAGTAGAATTCGTATCGTTTTTTCTGGCTTGAATGGTACAGTTTGGTAATAGTTTGGTAGAGTTAGGATATAGTTTGGTAAAGTTAGGTTACAGTTTGAAAGAGTTCATCATGAGTTTTGTTAGTGTAGTAGAGTTTGTTTATGACTGATAGAGTTCATATCGTTGATTCTGGCTTGAATGGTAGAGTTTGGTAACATTTTGGCAGATTTAGGTTATAGATTTGTAAAGTTAGGTTTTAGTTTGGAAGAATTCATCACGAGTTTTGTTAGTGTAGTAGAGTTATTTTATGAGTGGTAGAGTTTGTATCGTTTATTTTGGCTTGAATGGTAGAGTTTTGTAATAGTTTGGTAGAGTTAGGTTATAGTTTGGTAAAGTTAGGTTATAGTTTGGAAGAGTTCATCACGAGTTTTTTTAGTGTAGTAGAGTTCTTTTATGAGTGGTAGAGTTTGTATCATTGATTCTAGCTTGAATGATAGAGTTTGGTAACAATTTGGTAGAGTTAGGTTATAGTTTGATAAAGTTAGGTTACAATTTGGATGAGTTCATCACGAGTTTTGTTAGTGTAGTAGAGTTCTTTTATGGGTGGTAGAGTTTGTATCATTGATTCTGGCTTTAAAGGTAGAGTTTGGTAACAGTTTGGTAGAGTAAGGTTATAGTTTGATAAAGTTAGGTTATAGTTTGGAAGAGTTCATCACGAGTTTTGTTAGTGTAGTAGAGTTCTTTTATGAGTGGTAGAATTTGTATCATTAATTATGGCGTAAATGGTAGAGTTTGCTAATAATTTGGTTAAGTTATAGTTTGGGAAAGTTAAGTTACAATTTGGAAGAGTTCACCATGAATTTTGTTAGTGTAGTAAATTTCTTTTATGAGTGGTAGAGTTCATATCATTGATTCTGGCTTGAATGGTAGAGTTTGGTAATAGTTTGGTAGAGTTAGGTTATATTTTGGTAAAGTTAGGTTATAGTTCATAAGAGTTCATCACGAGTTTAGATAGTGTAGTAGAATTATTTTATGAGTGCTAGAATTCATATCGTTGATTTTGGCTTGAATGGTAGAGTTTGGTAACAGTTGGGTAAAGTTAGGTTATAGTTTGGTAAAGTTAAGTTATAGTTTGGAAGAGTTCTTCCTGAGTTTTGTTAGTGTAGGAGAATTTGTATCGTTTTTTCTGGCTTGAATGGTAGAGTTTTGTAATTGTTTGGTAGAGTTAGGTTATAGTTTGGTAAAGTTAGGTTACAGTTTGAAGGAGTTCATCACAAGTTTTGTTAGTGTAGTAGAGTTTGTTTATGTGTGGTAGAGTTTGTTTATGAGTGGTAGTGTTTGTATCGTTGATTCTAGCTTGAATGGTAGTGTTTGGTAACAGTTTGACAGAATTAGGTTATAGTTTAGTAAGGTTAGGTTACAGTTTGGAAGAATTCATTATGAGTTCTGTTAGTGTAGTAGAGTTATTTATGACTGGTAGAGGTTGTATCGTTGATTTTGGCTTGAATGGTAGAGTTTTGTAACAATGTGGTAGAGTTAGGTTATAGTTTGGTAAAGTTAGGTTACTGTTTGGAAGAGATCATCACGAGTTTTGTTAGTTTAGTATAGTTCTTTTATGAGTGGTAGAGTTTGTATCGTTGATTCTAGCTTGGATGGTAGGGTTTGGTAACAGTTTGGTAGAGTTAGGTTATAGTTTGGTAAAGTTAGGTTATAGTTTGGAAGATTTCATCATGAGTTTTTTTAGTGTAGTAGAGTTTGTTTATGAGTAGTAGAGTTCGTATTGTAGATTCTGGCATGAATGGTAGAGTTTGGTAACCGTTTGGTAGAGTTAGGTTATAGTTTGGTAAAGTAAGGTTACAATTTGGAAGAGTTCATCACGAGTTTTGTTAGTGTAGTAGAGTTCTTTTAGAAGTGGTATAGTTCGTATTGTTGATTTTGGCTTGAACGGTAGAATTAGGTAACAGCTTGGTAAAGTTAGGTTATAGCTTTGTAAAATTAGATTAGAGTTGGGAAGAGTACATCACAAGTTCAGTTAGTGTAGTAGAGTTTTTTTATGAGTTGTAGAGTGTTTATCATTGATTCTAGCTTGAATGGTAGAGTTTTGTAATAGTTTGGTAGAGTTAGGTTATAGTTTGATAAAGTTAGGTTATAGTTTGGAAGAGATCATCACGAGTTTTGTTAGTGTAGTAGAGTTCTTTTATGAATGGTAGAGTTTGTATCATTGATTCTGGGTTGAATGATAGAGTTTGGTAAGAGTTTAGTAGAGTTAGGTTGTAGTTCGGTAAAGTTATGTTACAGTTTGGAAAAGTTCATCAAGAGTTTTGAAAGTGTTGTAGGGTTCTTTTATGAATGGTAGAGTTCGTATGATTGATTATGGCTTGAATGGTAGAGTTTGAAAATAGTTTGGTAGAGTTAGGTTATAGTTTGGTAAAGTTAGGTTACTGTTTGGAAGAATTCATCATAAATTTTGTTAGTATAGTAGAGTTCTTTTATGAGTGGTAGAGTTTGTATCGTTGATTCTGTCTTGAATGTTAGAGTTTGGTAATAGTTTGGTAGCGTTAGATTATATTTTGGTAAAGTTAGGTTACAGTTCAAAAGAGTTCATCACGAGTTTAGATAGTGTAGTAGAGTTATTTTATGAGTGCTAGAGTTCATATCGTTGATTTTGGCTTGAATTGTAGAGTTTGGTAACAGTTTGATAAAGTTAGGTTATAGTTTGGTAAAATTAGGTTACAGTTTGGAAGAGTTCATCCTAAGTTTTGTTAGTGTAGTAGAATTCGTATCGTTTTTTCTGGCTTGAATGGTAGAGTTTGGTAATGGTTTGGTGGAGTTAGGTTATAGTTTGGTAAAGTTAGGTTACAGTTTGAAAGAGTTCATCACAAGTTTTGTTAGTGTAGTAGACTTTGTTTATGAGTGATAGAGTTTGTATTGTTGATTTTGGCTTGAATGGTAGAGTTTGGTAACAATTTGGTAGAGTTAGGTTATAGTTTGATAAAGTTAGGTTACAATTTGGATGAGTTCATCACGAGTTTTGTTAGTGTAGTAGAGTTCTTTTATGAGTGGTAGAGTTTGTATCGTTGATTCTGGCTTGAAAGGTAGAGTTTGGTAACAGTTTGGTAGAGTAAGGTTATAGTTTGATAAATTTAGGTTATAGTTTGGAAGAGTTCATCACGAGTTTTGTTAGTGTAGTAGAGTTCTTTTATGAGTGGTAGAATTTGTATCATTAATTTTGGCTTTAATAGTAGAGTTTGCTAATAATTTGGTAGAGTTAACTTACAGTTTGGTAAAGTTAAGTTACAATTTGGAAGAGTTCATCATGAATTTTGTTAGTGTAGTAAAGTTCTTTTATGAGTGGTAGAGTTTGTATCATTCATTCTGGCTTGAAAGGTAGAGTTTGGTAATAGTTTGGTAAAGTTAGGTTATAGTTTGATACAGTTAGGTTATAGTTTGGATGAGTTCATCATGAGTTTTATTAGTGTAGTAGAGTTCTTTTGCTTAGTGGTAGAATTTGTATCATTAATTTTGGCTTAAATTGTAGAGTTTGGTAATAATTTAGTATAGTTAAGTTATAGTTTGGTAAAGTTAAGTTACAATTTGGAAGAGTTCATCATGAATTTTGTTAGTGTAGTAGAGTTCTTTCATGAGTGGTATAGTTCGTATCGCTGATTCTAGCTTGAATGGTAGAGTTTGGTAATAGTTTGGTAGAGTTAGGTTATATTTTGGTAAAGTTAAGTTACAGTTCATAAGAGTTCATCACGAGTTTAGATAGTGTAGTAGAGTTATTTTATGAGTGCTAGAGTTCATATCGTTAATTTTTGTTTGAATGGTAGAGTTTGGTAACATTTTGGTAGAGTAAGGTTATAGTTTGGTAAAGTTAGGTTACAGTTTGGAAGAGTTCATCCTGAGTTTTGTTAGTGTAGTACAAATTGTATCGTTTTTTCTGGCTTGAATGGTAGAGTTTGGTAATTCTTTGGTAGAGTTAGGTTATAGTTTGGTAAAGTTTGGTTACAGTTTGAAAGAATTCATCACGAGTTTTGTTAGTGTAGTAGAGTTCTTTTATAAGTGGTAGAGTTCGTATCGTTGATTTGGGCTTGAATGGTAGAATTTGGTAACAGCTTGGTAGAGTTAGGTTATAGTTTTGTAAAGTTAGGTTAGAGTTGGGAAGAGTTCATCACAAGTTTTGTTAGTGTAGTAGAGTTCTTTTATGAGTGGTAGAGTGTTTATCGTTGATTCTAGCTTGAATGGTAGAGTTTTGTAATAGTTTGGTAGAGTTAGGTTATAGTTTAATAAAGTTAGGTTATAGTTTGGAAGAGTTCAACACGAGTTTTGTTAGCGTAGTAGAGTTCTTTTTTGAATGGTAGAGTTTGTATCTTTGATTCTAGCTTGAAAGGTAGAGTTTGGTAACAGTTTGGTAGAGTTAGGGTATAGTTTGAAAAAGTTAGGTTATAGTTTGGAAGAAATCATCACGAGTTTTGTTAGTGTAGTAGAGTTCTTTTATGAGTGGTAGAGTTTGTATCATTGATTCTGGCTTGAATGATAGAGCTTGGTAAGAATTTAGTAGAGTTAGGTTGTAGTTCGGTAAAGTTAGCTTACCGGTAGAGTTAGGGACAGTGTGCTTACACATGATAAAGCACACTGTCCCTGGCTAGCTTCACCACCTCTATCACCACCATCCCAAGAGGATGCAAGGAGTCCAAAAAGGGCTGAACAAACTACCAACCCTTTGCCGAATCAACAAGAAATGACAAGCATAAACCTACAAACACCGGAAGAGAATGTTTGCAAAAGCCAAGAAGGCCTTGGAAAACATGATGTCGATTCCACACTCCCAAACAAATAGCTAACTCCCTCTAATGTTGGAGCTTCAACATCCAAAACGGACAATGATGTTGAAAACTATAAGATGCACACAAACACAATGCAAGGAGCACTACTAGGACCATCCGGTGTTATTCCCTCCTTCTGCCTGGGATTACTCGCTTCCACAACTTCTAACTTAGGGAGTGAAACCATTCAAGTTACCCCTACATTGTTAGAGCCACACCCAAAACCAAAACAAAATCCCAAACCTAAGCATACTTACCACTCAAAAAGAACAAGCTCTCTGCTCTCACCACAAGAGACCAAACACAACACGACGACTCAACGACTAGTAATCTTGAAATCAATAGAACAAAGAAAAGGAAGATCCAGGATGAGACAAGACCAATCGCTCCAACAAGCAATGAACTCTCAAAAGGTATGGTGACTTTCCCTAAGTAACCTGAGAATCCATGAGTATACTCAGGTGGAACTGACAAGGATTGAGGAATACCTTGACAGTTCGACATCTTAAGGAAATAAGGAAAACCTTATTCCCTGACTATCTATTCCTCATGAAAACAAAACAACTCACAAGATTATGTCCTCAAGATAATGCATTGGTTAGGTTATCAGAATTATCACATCATTAATCCAGTAGGTCTTAGTGGAGGCATGGCGATTTTCTGGAAGTTTAAAGAAGACCTTGAGATATTATATGGAGATGCTAACATTATTGACAGAAATGGAGCTAAAAGGAGCCTAAAATGGAGCTAAAATATCGAAGCTAGCTGCTAAAGAGAAGAAGTCACTCAACATTCGGATCGCTTCCTTGCGGTTCGCTGGCGAGGATCGCTCGGTTCGCTAACAGAAAGAAGCCTCAGTCGCCCGCCTCAACCTATCCATCGCGAGGGAAGCTCAACCTGAACCACTCTGACCATCTACTCGGCATTAACCTGCGAGGACAACATCAAGACCACTCCTTGGTGTCCAAGCTCGCCAAGGACCACCAAGGGGAAGATTTCTGGTTAAATGCTTAAGTCAGGTAAGCCATTAGGGTTATGCTAATAACTCTATAAATACCCTTTGTTGGTCATTTTATCAATCATCTGATCTTTTGGCAAATAGAAAACTCTCTCTAATTTTGTTGTAGCTTTNCTTTTGGCAAATAGAAAACTCTCTCTAATTTTGTTGTAGCTTTATATTTGGATCTTA
>OVBA01005437.1:0-19874 GCA_900406435.1 Lepidium aucheri
CTATGATGATTTGATAGCTTAGAGACCGAGAAAAATTGCTTTATCAGTTTTCAACCAAGTGAAATAAAATATTTCTGATTTGTAGAGCTTTAAAACATATTGCTCTAACACTTCCAAGATGATTTTCCTAATTTGTATTTGATATGAATTTAAATGTAAGTCCTCCCACTCAAATGTTTCATCTACATGGGCTCAAGTACATCACTGACTATAATTAATATATTTAGGTGTACACTGTATATCAACTAATTAATAGTATATTTTGTTTTTACAAAGCTAACTAATTACAAGACTAGCTAACTAATTATTTGTGAAACATGCAATTTTCATCAAAAATAAAGTCAAAACATTCAATTAATTAAAGAAAGATAAAATGAATGAAAAGGTGGTAATATGTTATTGATATTTAATATTTTTAATATAATATTATGAATAAAAAGGTAACAAAGAAACTAACCACCAAGAAGCAGATGACCAAGTTAGCTTGTCTCTGATTTAGCTTGGCATCATGTAATGATGTCCAACTTCAAGGAAAGCAATTTGGTTATAGATCGGACCTTCTAGATTCAATTAAGAGTAAAGTTGACAAAAAAAGAAAGAAACTAAATTGACGTCGTTTCGAAGGCAAATCCCTCATTCCCTTGGCCAAGATTCTGCTCAAGACCTTACCCAATTCACTCCTCTCCCTTACTCTTCGCTTCCTCCTCTGCCAAATTCTCCTTCCTCCACTTCTTTTCCATCTCATATTACCTCCTCAAATACTACTGCGTGGCCTAAATTATTTATCCTTTATTCATGCTCATTTTCTTCTTAACCTTTCTGCTCTCATTTATGCAGCTAAAGTTAAACATACTGCCAACCATTCACTGCATCGCGTTACTCCTCTTGAGTACTCTCTGATGGCACTCCCTGTGTGAGTGTCCCTGATGAGGTTTTTTGTAGAGGTGAAGCAGCTCACAGATACTATATTATTGTCCATTTTTCTCGCAAGTTCCCCCAATTGGTGGTTCAAAGCATCCTTAATTATGTTTTGGGAAAGAATAGGAAAGTGGAATTTCATACCTTACATGCTACAAGATTGATATTAATTAGGATCCCTCGAGATTACTCACATGAAAAAATGCTTGAGAAAAGAATCGGACATGTCACATATTCACTCTTCTATGTTAAGAAATGGTCTTCATCCTCCACTATGACTGCATTCAAGCAGCCCAAGTCGCTTGCCCTTTGGGCTCATTTCAAAGACATACCTTTTGACTTAATGACCTTAGAAAGGTGGAGCTTAATTATTGGTTCTATTGGAAAATCTAAGGAAGTAGATGATTACACTTTGTCCCTCACAAATATTGTTGAAACTCATTGCCTTGTTGAGATGTATATGCAGAAACCCTTACCCTCAAGAGTTGAGCTGCTGCGTGATAATTGCCAGATTCTAAGCTTACTTGTTGAGTATTCTTGGACTCCTTGATACAACGAGTTTGAACCCTATATCCTACTGCAAGTGCACAACAAACATAATAGTATTTAGGGGTCAAATTCCTCAAAGAATCAAATCATACTATAAACTTCTATCAAATCGCAAGGTATATCAATCAAAATCAGAGAGATAAATACTAACAACTTAAACGTGAATGTAATCAAATAACTAAAGCAATCGCATATCGGGTATTCACTCAGGAGTTAGAACTCTTGTCAAGGAAACTATTCAGGAACTAATTTAATCATATTCTCGGCTTTAACATAAATAAAGATAAACCAACTCTCGTTGGATCTACCCCTCTACTAATAATCTAAAGATCCTAACTCTCGTTGGTTTCAGATTACAAATAGGCTTTATCGTTTAGGTTCAATTACCCACAACCCAACCTAGCATAGACTCTCGTTGGTAGTAAAAGAATTGCTCTTCTAATCTAGTTCTGGTTCTTAACAAACTTCTGGAAAGTTAACAACCTAAAATCATTGACTAGGTGATCAAGCTAATTTATGCATTAAACTCAAGTATTAGAAGGATAATCTTTTATTTATCAATCTTATTTGTTCCCTAACAGTTGAATTCTAAAACCCTAGAATCCCTTAATCCGATCTAAGATCTACTCAGACATAGAACAATGAACCAAGTAAATCATGATGAACTGAAACTAAAATTGCATTAAGAAATAATAAATAGGGTTCAGAAATTCTTCTCAAGTATGAAGAGATCTTCTTCCTAGCTTACAAACTCTAAAACTGCTGTAAAAATTGTTCCGAAAAAGCTCAAAGACGACTTATAAAAATAAAATAGGAAAAGAGTATTTATAGGTTTCAAAACAAAGGCTGAAAAATCGTGAAATCAGGTTTCTTCGAAGGGCATTGATCGATCGATCTTTGGATATTGAGTCGATCTCTCAGAAGCCAAGTCATTCTTCAGATCGTGCGCATATTCTTTGTTAAAGAACTGATCGATCGATCCTTGTATTGATCAATCTATCCTACCTCTCGTGGAAAATCCCAGAAAACACTTCAAACTTCTCCAAAGTCCACCTTCAAGCATGATTCCAACTCTGAACGTTTTTGACCTAAAATCTCAATAAAACACAGACAAATTTCCAAAATATAACCATAATAATGAGCTCAAAACCAACAAAATATGAGGAACATCAATTCCCCCAGACGTAGCTTCTTGCTTGTCCTCTAGCAAAGAAAGAAAAGACTGTAGGAATATCACATCTCATCAGACAAATGACTCTCTACAGATTTTCCACATCAAGTCCAAAGTGATCACAAGAATATTACTTATCAGAACCAAGACCACCTTGTACTTCCCCCAGACTTGGCAAACATGATAATCTCGCATCACAATTCAAAACAAACAATCAGATTCTCCATACTGACTTCCTAATAAATCTAAGTGCAATCTCATTCAAGGGAATATCGATCAAAAGGTGAAAAGTTCCTACTTCTACTCTCTAGACTACCTTCAGTCTGATTTTATCTCTCTTTTTTCATAAAACTAATTCTTCCCAGGTTTACTTAGGATATCCTTTTTTAATTACTTGGCTGATTCTTTGGTAACTAAAGAATATACATGAGTTGCTTCATTGGAGTTTCCCTCGGTAAGCTATTTAGTAAAGTGAAAAGGATTACGTCATTGGATGTATCCTCAGAAATGTCCAATTCACTTTAAAAACTTGCAGCGTCATTGGAAAACTTTTACCCTAGGCTAACTTCATGCAAAAAATTGATCAAGTACCATCAGAATTTGGCTTAAAATGTCTGAAAATGATGAAGCGAGAAACAGAACCAGACTTACAAGGAACATCTTTCATTGAGTAAAGAGAAGGAATATACCTAATGTATTACCAATTCCCTTGACGAAAGGATTAAATCAGGTTAGGTGTGAAATCAGCATGAAATCCTCTGAAAGTTGAGATGAATATGCTCTGAAACTGAGTGTTGCTTTGTCTCTAAGTTTTCCAATAGTCTGATCGATTCCTGACAAATGCAATTCATGCAATACTGAGTCGAGGATAATGCTGAGAAAATCAAAAATCAAGTAGTCTGATGTCAGTCTCAAAAGCTCAAAATACAGAAATAAATGAAAGAAATAGTCTGAGAAATCGAGAATGAAAAAGAAACAAAACAGAAAGATATGTTAGTCAATAAGTGTTCTCCCCCAGACTTACTTAACACCGTCCCGCTGTAAAAATAAACCAAAAAGAAGACACAAAAACGCATAAGAAACAAAAGAAAGCAATAAATAGTCTAACAGAAAAGAAAAGAAACTGAAACAAAGGTAGGAAGTAGCCAATAAGCTACTCAGGACTCTGGCTGTCTCGATCCCCAGGTGCTCTGTGATGTCAAGAGAAACGACCCTCCAATGGCTGATCATCTTCATAATCATCATCAGACTAATGTCCAGCAACATACGGTCGACTAGTAGGCTCGATAGGCATCGGAATAGACTCATGTCTATCAGCTGTACGTGCACTCATACACAAAGAAGCTGGGATCTTCCTCAAAGCATCCTAAATTTTCTGCTGAATTGATCTCTTCCTCCTCTCATTTTTGACCTGCCACTCTCTAAACTGCTGATCTATGAAGTCTGGTAAGTAATGTGGCAGTTCGAGTTCCTCCTCAGGAAACTCGGGAAGCAAAAACCCTGAAGGTTGAGCAGCTAGAGGTGTGGATGGAGCAGAAGTGGAAGCTCGAGCTCTCCTAGATCGGGTACGAGGTGCAACTTCCTTTTCCTTAAAGTTGCCAGAAATCTCAGGATGTGTCAAATCTGGCCGAAACTCTACATTCTCTCTGCAGGTAACAGAAGTGATGTGAGAAGCAAGAAGAATGACATACATCATTTGCGATGTGTCATCAAAAGTCCAGTATTTCTTTTCCAAAAAGTATCCAAATCTGGCCAAGGCAGTTGTATCGATCAAATCGATCCTCTCCACAACCTTGGTCTAACTAAGATCTAATCCATGAAATCTGAAGATTGGTGTTAAGAGACTTCCAATCGGTTCAACAAGTCCCTTCCTCGGGTCACCTCTGAATCTGTGTTTAATCAGCTTATTAGCAAATACATACCCCCAATTGATGTTCAAAGGAGGACATGTAGTATAAGAAGGATCTTGGTAAAAATTTGGAACCAAAGGATAGATGGCTTCGTGCAAGTACTCCAGCTGAGACTTGGTGACATTGTCTGACTCTTCCTTAGCGAGAATCGTCGACCCAATGTGCTTGGCAACTATCCGAATTGCAGGATTCCTGATGTGAGTAAGCTTTGAAGACTTACCCTGATACCCGTCACTAGAAAACAAGTACCACAATGCATTCTTCAAAGGAGAATTCTTCGGTGGTTTCTGTCCAACTGCATACTCATCTAAACCATAAACCTGACACAACTCCAGAATGGTGATCGTATAAAGAGCTCCTCTATACATGTATGTGAGATACTGAGCATAAACCAGACTATGAGGATCAACACTCATATGTAGATCACATGTCGCTAAGAACTGCCTAAAGCCCTCCGGATAAAGCGGATAAGAATCAAAATAGAACCTGTTTAACCAAGGTTATCGAGCAGCTTAGTAACATCCTCAAGAATTCTCATCCGATGCAATGTCTCACGACAAAGGAACTTCGTCGGGATCAAGGTGTTAGTGAGGAGCTGATCATAGAATCTCTCATGATAACTCTTCCAACCATCTCCTTCCTTTCTATTCTTATAAGCTGATGTAGTTTTGACATAAGAAGGAGTGTTCCTGCTCGCCACAGTTCGACAAAATATGTTTGTTCCGGTCCCGGCCAAGGCAAGCTCTCACCAAGTTGTCCATATCCAGGTGTATCATTATGTTGTTGTGATGACTGACCACGCTGAAGATTCAAAGATGCTCTGACCTTCTTTGTAGGCTTCTTAGGATTAGTGGACGAAGTTCGAACCATCTACAATGAAAGAACAGAGGCATAACCAAAAAATATGAGTGTGCAATCGAGAAAATTCACCAGAATTTGAAAATTTAGGCATACAAATGGGTAACTGGTTCGATTACTAATCTAGTAAACAAAATCAACATCCAACAATGCATCAATCCAACCACAATCACCAAAATCAAGCCTAAAAATTCCTAAAATTCTCTAAAAATTCTCCTTCAACCTAACAAGCAATCTCTAATCGAAATTCAATCATCCAAACAGCAAGAGGGAGTCGAATTCATGTAAGAATAAGGCTTACGCATCNAATGAAAATCAACCAAAAATCAAATTCCTCTTTACCCAATTCAGCTTCCAAAATCGGACCTAAAATTCGAATTTAGATAGCATACCTTTGCCAATCGGAGTAAGTAACCACATAATCAGATAGAAGGTGAAATTCTAAGTGGTTTAGACTTTTGAATCGTTAAAAACGGATGAAAAATGAGAGAGAAATTGAGAATTGAAATTTCTCGGAATGGAAGATTTAAAACTCGCTCAAAATTTAATCTGTTCTTCGCGTTTAAGTAGACAAACATGGGTCAAGGATCAATCGATCCTCATGTTAATTGATCGATCTATGCTCTCGAGAGAAAAGAACAATTGATCCTTACCTTTTAGGTCAAACGATGGATCGTGCGCAAATTATTTCCCTTTTGCTCGATCGATCCCAACTTTACAAGTTGGGCGACAGTTTGTGCGCTTCTTCTCACCTCATTGCCCGATCGTGTCCTACTTCTCAAGTCGGGCTTCAGATTGTGTGCTTCTTACCACCCTATCAGTCGATTGATCCATACGTCTTGAGTCATGCAGTCCTTCACTGTTTCACTGCTCAATCGATTTTTTAATGGCATGTCGTACTATGGGTCGTGCGGGAGTCTTATCTCCTTCGATTGGTTGGGTTATGCTTGTTTGGTCATGTAGCAGATCGTGCATAAACCTATTCTGCTCATTGATCGATTGATCGTTGAGTGGATCGATCGATTGTTGCTCTCAAACAGCTTCTTACTTTGAAGAAAAACACAAAAACAAAAACAAATGAAAACTAAAAGAAAGACGAAAACAAACTACCTAATAGTGGGTTGCTTCCTACTCAGCGCTCTTTTACAATCATTAACTTGACTCGGATGCCATTTAGATGGCGGAACTGCTTGAGTGAGGTTCGCTCACTCCTTGGACATTAATTTCCTCAATAATGAACTTCTTCAGCTGTTCATCTTTCTTGTGGATTGTCCTTCCTGAAGTATCCAGCAATGCAACAGTTCCATCCCGGTATATCTCCTTAACCGTGTAAATTCCAGAAGTACCAAAGCTAAAACTACTTGCAAAGACTTTGATAACCAAACCTTTAACATCATAATTGCAGAATTTGTCAAGACAATAAAAGATACAAGTGTCTTGACAATAAGCTGAGTCCTTCTCATGTTCATGAAGCAACTCATACACCTCATCACAGTCATTGTCTTCTTCATCATGTTCTGCAACTTGAGCCAATGATTCAGTGCTCACTTGCTTTCCTTTACCATGTCTGGCATCAGCTATGTTGAGGAATGGTCTTCTCAATAAGATCGAAACAGCTCCTTCTCTCGCC
Organism: Lepidium aucheri; assembly: GCA_900406435.1. Taxonomy (NCBI): domain Eukaryota; kingdom Viridiplantae; phylum Streptophyta; class Magnoliopsida; order Brassicales; family Brassicaceae; genus Lepidium; species Lepidium aucheri. The sequence goes on from OVBA01005437.1 coordinate 7,037, forward strand.
ATCTCAACAACAGTACAGTCCATTGGGATTTTGACCCCAATGAATAAAAAGAGAAAATCAAAAAGAAAAACGTAAATAACGATATAGACTTGAAAATGTAAACAGAAAATTAAAAGGCAACTAATGGTTCCCCGGTACCGGCGCCAAAAACTTGATACAACGTGTTTTAACCCTATATCCTACTGCAAGTGCACAGTAAACATAATAGTATTTAGGGTTCGAATTCCTCAGAGAACCAAATCACATTTTCGACTTCTATCAAATCGCAAGCTATATCAATCAAAATCAGAGAGATAAATACTAACAACTTAAACGTGAATGTAATCAAATAACTAAAGCAATCGCATATCGGGTATTCATTCAGGAGTTAGAACTCTTTTCAAGGAAACTATTCAGGAACTAATCTAATCATATTCTCGGCTTTAAAATAAATAAAGATAAACCAACTCTCGTTGAATCTACCCCTCTACTAATAATCTAAAGATCCTAACTCACGTTGGTTTTCAGATTACAAATAGGCTTTATCGTTTAGGTTCAATTACCCACAACCCAACCTAGCATTAACTCTCGTTGGTAGTAAAAGAATTGCTCTTCTAATATAGTTCTCGTTCTTAACAAACTTCTGGAAAGTTAACAACCTAAAATCATTGACTAGGTGATCAAGCTAATCTATGCATTAAAATCAAGTATTAGAAGGATAATCTTTTATTCATCAATCTTATTTGTTCCCTAACAGTTGAATTCTAAAACCCTAGAATCCCTAAATCCGATCTAAGATCTACTGAGACATNTAAATCATGATGAACTGAAACTAAAATTGCATTAAGAAATAATAAATAGGGTTCAGAAATTCTTCTCAAGTATGAAAAGATCTTCTTCCTAGCTTACAAACTCTAAAACTGCCGTAAAAATTGTTTCGAAAAAGCTCAAAGACGACTTACAAAAATAAAATAGGAAAAGAGTATTTATAGGTTTCAAAACATAGGCTGAAAAATCGTGAAATTAAGTTTCTTCGAAGGGCATTGATCGATCGATCTTAGAGATGATCGATCGATCTTTGGATATTGAGTCGATCTCTCAGAAGCCAAGTCGTTATTCAGATCGTGCGCATATTCTTTGTTAAAGAACTGGTCGATCGATCCTACCTCTCGTGGAAAATACTAGAAAATACTTCAAACTTCTCCAAATTCCACCTTCAAGCATGATTCCAACTCTGAACGTTTTTGACCTAAAATCTCAATACAACACAGACAAATTTCTCAAATACAACCATAATAATGAGCTCAAAACTGATAAAATATGAGGAACATCACTCTTCCAACATGTTCACATTTCACGAATATTGGTCATCCCCTAAAACTTTGCCCTCAAATCTCTAAAATTTGGGTCCTTAAATCTATCCCAAAACCAGTTACCTCTCCTCATTGTCTTCAGCCTTCCCCTCCCTCTATGCATCCCCTCTCTCCTCCCAAAAATCAAGAACTTAATACAACCAAACATGTCCCTTCTACCTTGCCTAGTAAGCGTACTATATTTTTAGACTTAAACTACCCTAACCAAACAACATTTTACTTATCGAAAATACACTTTTGGCTAGTGAACTAGTGCAAAGATATCAAGCAAATAAGGGTCTTAAATGAATTATGTTGAAGATAAACATAACAAAGACATTCAATACTGTAAGGTGGGAATTTATTGTGCGTCGTTTGAGAATTTTGAATTTCCTGGCCCAATTTGTGAGATGGATTTAAGTGAGTATTGGAAGTACAACTTTTTCTGTTGGCTACAATGGTACTACTAATGGCTACTTTAATGGGAAACAAGGGCTTTATCAAGGAGACTCTATATCTCTTTATTTGTTTGTCATTACCATGAACTATCGATCATATCTTAGCAATGCAAAAACTGTTGAGGGTTAGATAGGTTATTATTACAAATGCAAAGGTTCAAAAATTATGCACCTTTGTTTTGCAGACGACTTTTCAATATTCATTGATGGATCCTTTCACTCTGTCCCAAAACTTTTTTCATATCCTACGCGAGTTTGAAGATAAATATGGCTTAGCTATAATTCCTTCGAAGACGAGCTTTTTCACATTGGGTTTGTCCCAAGTTTAAATAGGCGCCATAAAAATTCATTGGGTTTTTCCGATGTTTTCTCACAAATGTTGTCAAACTTGCCCTAAGAAACCAACTCTACAGTTTGTCGACTTGTTAGATGTCTTTCTATCCGCAAAAGTCATTGCTTGAGTACCTGGAGTGAAATGTAATGTTTAAAATTATATGCAAAATATTCTTATTCCCATAAAATAATTAAGTTACACTTAAATATATTGTTACCTGTTACGATCTGATTTACAAGTTAACAATTAGGCCATCATATCACCAGAATATGATGTCCCCAAAGAAGAAACTTGATGTGGTCAGATGAAGAATTCGACAAGAAGGTCACTCACTTGCTGCAGATGATTCAGGAAGGTGCAAAGAGAAGAACAAGCTTGAGTACCACTACAAGAGATTGTTTTCTATGCTTGTGCAAAACAACATGTGATCATTCACTATGATGCTTATTTATATGTCATGTATCGTGTAAGCGTGCTTCATTTTGTAAACTTTTGTCCTTTTTTATCTAAACATATTTTTCACATAAATTTACAGCTAACATATATGTTTCTAGCTAACATATATAGTTATAGCAAAACAAATAATTTAACATGGACTTTGTATATCTTTTCGATTGCAAGACAATGTCTAAAGTATACGTTTGCAACTAAAATATAGATGGACTTTGTATATTTTAGATAACATACAGGTTTATGACTAAAACTTATGTTTGCAGCTAACAAATACGTTTGCAGATAACAAATAATTTACCACATACTTTGTATAGTTTTTGATTACTACATTTACTGATAACTTATAAAGAGATTTCTTAACTCGAGATAGTTAACAATATATTTAATCGTAACTTAATTATTTTACAGGAACAAGAATGTTTTGCATATAACTTTAAACATTGCTTTGCAATCGGGAAATATACAAAAGTCCATGTTACATTATTTGTTAGCTGCAAACGAATATGGTAGCTGGAAACATATATGTTAGCTGCAAAATTATGTGAAAAAATGACTCGATAAAAGAGGAAATGAGTTTACAAAATGAAACACACTTGCATAGTACATGACATATAAATAAGCATAACAGTGGATGGTCATAGGTTTTGCACAAACACAGAGAAAAATATCTTGTAGTGGTACTCAAGCTTGTTCATCTCTTCACACCTTCTTGAATCATCTACAACATATGATCGACCTTCTCGTCGGTTTCTTTATCGGACTACATCTGGTCTTCTTCTTTGGGACAACATATTTTGATGATATGATGGACTAGATGTTAACCTTCAAATCAGATCGTAACAGTTAATAATATATTTGATCGTAACTTAATTATGTTACAGGAACAAGAATGCTTTGCATATAACTTTCAACATTGTGTTGCCCTCCAGGTCAATATTCTGGGCGTATGACAAAATATTTAAATAATAACATGATTTTTAACCGCAATAATGCAATCATTTTTGCGGATAAAAAGGCATATATCAAGTCGGCATATTGTAGGATTGGACGCTTTATGCAAGTTTGACAACATTTGTGAGAATAACATCAACTGGCTGCCTAAAAATGTTGATACAAATCTAAGTATACACAAACTAAAACAGCAGACATACAATTATCTAGTCTAGAAGCAAGCACAAATCTTTAGAATTTATGTTGTAAAACAGAATCAAATGCTGGTTATGCCAGTTACACAGTTCAAATCATAACAAAAACTTTAAAAATTTTGTTCTAAATCACACTCAGTTTTGCAAAACACACACCTGCATCTACAAATAGTGATTTAGGGTTTCCGTACCACACACTATCAACACTCAACATCCCTAAACACACAACAATCATACCTAAAGACCTATAAAACAACTCACATACGAGAATGTAAAACACAAGTAAAGGTTTTACGGTTATTATGTATATAAGTATGCAAAACAAATTTGTATCTGGTAACCAATTTATTTGAAATCAACTGATTCATTTGCATATATCATTAGAAACAAGTTGAAGACCTTGCAATTTAAACTCACCAACAAAGAACACCAAAACCCATACCACACCCAAAATCAAACAAAATCATATTCTAAAGCTCACCAACGAAAAATACAAAAACTCAGACCAATAGATAATCAGAGCTAGATACAACGTTTTAGAAAGGTTATCAATTTAAAATCTAGAATTTGAAACATCAGCCCCAAATCACAAATACAAAAGTATGCAAAACAAATATGTTTTTCTTAATTAATTTATTTGAAGTCAACAGATTCGTTTGCATATATTATTAGAAACAAGTTGAAGAACTTGCTGATTAAACTCACCAACGAAGAACACCAAAACCCACACCACACCCACAAATCAAACGATATCAGATTCTAAAACTCACCAACGAATAATACCAAAACACAGACCAATAGATAATCAAAGTTATACCAATGAACAACCGAGACCAAGGTATGTGCCTTCTGTGATTGTTCATACAAATCTTAGAAAAGAAGAAAATCTCATACCCTCGTCGACCTTGGGTTTGGACTGTCGTGCTTGTTATGGCGGCGATTGGTGACTAGCGAGTTGATGACTTCATTCTTCTCATTCGCACTTAAACGCTAGAGAAAACAAGCAAAATCAGTCAAAATCATCACAAATTTTGGATCTCAAATTTTTGAGCCATAATGCTCCAATAGATTTTAGAAAAATCGAGACCAAAAATATAAATCAAAAAAGCGATAAACAAAAATAATTGAATCGGAACGCAAATTTCATGTCATAAGGCTGTTGACGGCGGATGGATAAAGAAGAAAAAGAGAGATTAACTAAGTTTTTTTTTATGAAAGAAATATTTTAAGTTTCAAATATGAACAATATGTGGACCAGATTTTTAATTAATATATAATTATCATCTTTATAATATTATATAGTTATAATGGTCATAATTTTATGTACAATACTCTATAATTTTAGGTAGGTCTAAAAACTAATATCAATAACTTTTCATGTTAGTTATTGCCATTTCTCTTAAATTAAATTAAATGAGAGAGTGAACATTTGCAAGTGTGATGGTGTTTTTTTTGTCAATAATATTGGGCCACAACTGGCCGGCCCATTAGCTAAGTTCATGCATAATGCAGGCGACAGGACTCGATCCTAGGATGTGCAAGTGTGCCTGCCATTTAGTAGACTTACACCTGCCACTAAATGTGAATACTTTCCGGTTTGCTTTTTTCTTGTTATTTTTCCATGGTTTTATTGGAAAAAAGACTCGAGTAATAAACAAGTAAAATTGTATTTTGATTTTGTTATACCAATAAACTAGGAAGACAAATTTAAATAAACATTTGATTGCAAGTGGCCTTTAGTCCAATAACAGGGGTAAGTCCACTAAATGGCAGGCGTACTTGCACATCCCGGGATTGAGTCCTACCGCCTGCATTATGCAGGAATTTGGCTAATGGGTCAGCCAGTTGTGACCTAATATTGTTGACAAAAGAAAAGAAATAAACATTTGATTCTAACTAATACTTTATTGACCTTCTATTTTGTAAAACGTGATTCAAGTTTTGGAAGTTTGGAAGTTGTGAATAATAATGTGCATGTTGAATTTGTTTTAATTTTAATTTATGTTTTGTTTGGGTTTTAGAAAATAACTTATATTTTAAATTTTTTATGTAAAATAATTTATATTATGAAATATATGAGTGCATATTATATTTTAATTAAAATGATACTCCCTCCGTTTCAAAATAAGTGTTATTTTAGATTTGTTTTTTCGTTTCAAAATAAGTGTTACTCTACATTTCTAATATAACTTTTAGCATAAATGGTCTAATTTAACCTTATTATCAACCAATCAAATAAAGAGTCAATTAGTTTTCAAGGGTAAAATAGAATTTTAATATGTTTCCTTAATTTGTGTGCAAAATGGTAGAATAACACTAATTATGAAACGGAGGGAGTAGCTCTTTTGATAAATTCTGGTTGATTGGTTTGGTTCACATACTGCAAAGATTATATAATTAAGAGACTGGAAATATATTTTTATTTAGTAAATGTTTTACTAAAGGTTATTTTAAAAATTCTTAATATAGCTGAAATATATTTTATTTTAATGATTTTTTGCATATAAAATATTAAAATTAATATATATGATATAATTTTTTGACTTAATTTATTTGATAAAAATTTACACATAAGTTTATATAAGTAGACCCGAGGAAAGAAGGGGTAATTGTAACCTGATAACCAAATTCTTGTATACAAAAGAGATAAATAAAATTGCTCCAAATTTCTTAAAGTTCAGTTCGTCTAAGATCTATTTCAGTTTCTTCTCTAGCTTAGGTCCCATTATTAAAAATCTTCAACGCATCAACAAATTGGCGCCCACCATGGGACCAAAGAGTAGATCTGAGAGAATTCGAGCTAATAGAAGGATGGAGCAATTGCAAACCCTCAAGCGGATAAATAACGATAATGAGGAGATATCCACGTCGCAGATTCAACCGTAGTTAAATTCTGAGCTGCCTTCTAGGCTCGCCGCTCAGAATACCGCGTCTCAACGCGGACAAGCTCTAAACAATTTAAAGCAGTTAATGGCTGACTTTGTCGAGCAGAATAACCAGCAGACTGCACAGATCCTAGCAAGGTTAGATTATCAAGAGCGGCATTTTAACAAGCTACAAGCATCGATCTCGCAGCCTGGTCGAGGAAATCAAGCCCCAGAAAATATAGCTGTGCACGTCAACCAGAATAACGAAAACCACAACCGAGCGGATGTGGGTGAAATTCCACCCACCTCGAATGTTAATACGGAGATCAATGATTTATTTGAAAGAGAAATACAGGAAATGCGTGCGTTAATTGCAAATCAACGATCTGAGCACGCAAAATGCGATTGTAGATCCACCGTGCGACAACCGCAGCGCCGGATATCCAGCGTGTGATCAAATTAACGTGCCAGACGCTGTTCACAAACCGAATAATGAGTGCAGTAATAAGAGATATCGGGAAGGTTAAGGTCCAAACATTCGAAGGAAACGCTGACCATGTAGCCCATCTAAAGATTTTCCGCTTGGCGGCAATGAAAGCCCATTTTAGTAATGAGGAGCGAGATATCGGTTTGTGCCGTCTATTCTCCGAGAACCTCGTCGGGTCAGCTCTTGATTGGTTCTCATCTTTAAAACCGAATACGATCGACAATTTTGAGCAATTAGCCGAGGGGTTTCTTAAACACTTTTCAATGTTTATTCAAAAAAGAACCTCGGCAGACAATCTGTTTGCAACGATAAAACAACGAAATGAACCATTACGGGATTATTTGAACCGTTTCAAGGAAGCAAGAGTGCTAAGCGTAAACATAACGGATGAAGTAGCCATATGTGCTTTAAAAATGGGCTTATGGCCGAAATCGAGCTTCCGAGCTGAAATGTTCCTACGACCTTTTGATAGCTTAGATGACGCTCTTCACCGAGCTACTAACTTTATCGAATGGGAGGAAACTAATAGGTTAGAACTCGATAAGAAAGGAAGAAAAGAGGATAACAGTGAAGATCATCGGCGGAATGGTAAAAAGCCATACAGAGAAACGGGTGAAAGCCAGGGAAAACACGCATATGCAGTCGGAAGCTCGTACAAAAGAGACAAATGGGAGTACGACCCGTCAAAATTTTGCGATTATCACCAGGCTAAGGGCCACTCTATGGACGACTGCATAGTGGTTCAACGTTTAAAGAAAAACAGTCAATGGAGAAACGGAATGCGAAAACAGAGATCTAAGTCCAGAGATGACCATGATCTAGCCAAGAGAAGGCGAGGAAACAACAACGACCAACGGGAAGGTCAAGAAGTGGAAGTCGAAAACCAGAAAGAGCAAGTAAAGCGAATCGACTTTATAATGGGTGGTTTGTATCTCGTTTCGTATTCTATAAATTCGATCAAAGCCCATCAATGCAAAGCAGAAGCGAACCCCCAGATCGGGGCAAACTCGATCCTCCAGGATGTCATGATTACCTTCAGCCAGAGCGAGACCTCGCACCTTGATAAACCGCATGACGACGCGATTGTCGTCACCCTAGAAGTTGCAGGTTTCGAGCTCTCATGAATAATGATTGATACCGGAAGCTCGGTAGATTTCCTTTTCTACAACGCTTATAAACGGATGAATTTCGAAGACTCAGAAATGAATAAGGATAAAACCCCGCTAACCAGCTTCGATGGAACCACAAGCTTCACGTTAGGAACCATCGTATTACCTATCGTCACTCATGGCATGCGCAAACTCGTGAAATTTTTGGTCGTGGATAAACCAGCACCGTTCAATGCTATTCTTGGACGACCTTGGTTGTATAATATGAATGTTGTAGCCTCAACTTATCACCAATGCGTGAAATTCCCTATTAGCAACGGAATCGGAGTCATCCGAGCGAGCCAATCTGCGTCACGAGGGTGCTACAGAATAGCATTCGAGAAGCTGCAAGGTGAAACCTTATAGCAACTAGAGAAGAAAAGCGTCAATGCTAAAGCCAAGCCAAGATTATCTTCCTTAGAAAGTGTAGTGATTGACGCAGTGTTCCCTGAAGGAAAAGTAAGAGTTGGAGTAGACCTTGAACCAAACATTAAGACTGAGCTAATCGCTTTCTTAAAGGAAAACAAAAAAACGTTCGCATGGAAACCATCCGACATGACGGGGATAGATATCAAAATCACCTCGCATGAGCTAAAAGTCAATCCAAAATATAGACCGGTCAAACAAAAACGGAGAAAATTAGGCCCGGAAAAGGTAGCCACGGTCAAAGCAGAAGTACATCGGTTGCTAAAAATGGGTCAATTAAAGAAGTAAAATACCCCGATTGGTTGGCTAACCAAGTAGTAGTAAAAAAGAAAATGGGGAAATGGAGAATGTGTGTCGATTTCACCCACCTAAATGAGGCTTGTCCAAAGGATAGCTATCCCTTACCTCACATAGACCGAATTGTAGAAGCAACCGCGGGCCATAAGTTGATGTCGTTTATGGACGCCTTTTCAGGATATAACCAAATATTCATGCATCCCGATGACCAAGAGAAAACTTCCTTCATAACGGATCAAGGAGTGTATTGTTATAAAGTAATGCCTTTCGGACTGAAAAACGCGGGTGCGACTTATCAGCGTTTGGTAAACAAAATGTTCGCCGAGCAGATAGGAAAAACCATGGAAGTTTATATTGACGACATGCTCGTAAAAAGCATGGTCTCAGGTGACCACGTCAAACAGCTTCGAAAGTGTTTCAAAACGTTGAATCAGTACAACATGAAGCTTAACCCGTCAAAGTGCTCTTTTGGGGTCACCTCGGGAGAATTCCTTGGATACCTCGTCACCGAAAGAGGTATAGAAGCAAATCCGAAGCAAATAGACGCCCTATTAGGCTTCACCACACCAAAAACACCAAAAGACGTCCAGCGTTTAACAGGAAGAATCGCAGCGTTAAACAGGTTTATATCAAGGTCGTCCGATAAATGTCTCTTCTTCTACAAGATACTAAAAGGAAAGCAGGTAGGGGGAAAGTTACAGTTCGATTGGAACGAGCAATGTTAGAACGCCCTCTGCGAGCTAAAAAAATACCTCTCTGAGCCACCTATCTTGGCAAAACCAGTAGCCAGGGAACCGTTGTATCTTTACATCGCAGTCTCCGACTCGGTTGTCAGCGGCGTGCTTGTCCAAGCTGATGGAAATGATCAAAAACCAATCTACTATGTAAGATCCATGCTCGTTGGAGCGGAAGTAAGGTACCTAGTTGAAGAAAAGTTAGCACTTGCGGTGGTCACTTCAGCTAGAAAACTCAGACCCTATTTTCAGTCGCATCCGATAATAGTAATGACCTCGCAGCCCCTTAGAACGATATTGCACAATCCAAGCAAGTCAGGAAGGCTAGTAATATGGGCTATCGAGCTCAGTGAATACAACATAGAATATAGAATCCGGACAAGTATAAAATCTCAAGTGTTGGCCGACTTCGTCGTAGAACTAGCACAGAATAATGAAGTCGGCTCGACTCTAAGCAAAAATTGGGAGTTACACGTTGACGGCGCATCATCAAAGCAAGGAGATGGAATCGGTATACGATTACTCTCCCAGACCAGCGAAGTTATTGAGCAATCTTTCCGTTTATGCTTCGATGCATCAAACAATGTCGCAGAATATAAGGCGTTAATAGCCGGTCTGAGGTTAGCTATGAGCTTGGGGGTAAGAGAGATAACGGCTCATAAAGACTCACAACTTATCTTCAGCCAAATAAAAGGAGAATACGAAGCAAAAAACCAAAGGATGAATGCGTATAAAGAGCTAGTAAGCGGAATAATCGAGCATTTCGACATTTTCGAGCTCAATAAAATCCCGAGAGGTGATAATACTGCGGCCGACACCCTCGCAGCCTTGACCGCAACTTCCGATGTGGAAGCAAAAAGAGTAATACCTATTGAACATATAAAAAGGCCAAGCATCGACCAAAGACACGTGAGGGCGATCGACCACCCATTAAGCGACGAAAGCGATGCACCTAGCGGAGGAGAGCTAACCTCCATTAAGGAAGATTGGCGCAGCCCAATTCAACGCTATATACGAACTGGAGAGCTACCCTCAGAAAAGTGGGAAGCTTAGAAAGTAAAATCACAATGTGCGAGATACACGATAATAAATAACCAACTTTATAAGAGAAGCATATCTGGCCCCTATCTACGGTGTGTAAGTAGCAAAGAAGCAGCTGATGTCATGAGTCAAATGCACGAAGGAAGCTGCGGTAACCACGCGGCAGGGCGAGCGTTAGCAGTCCAGATCAAAAGACAAGGATACTACTGGCCAACGATCGTCTCTGACTGTGAAAAGCATTCTCAAAAGTGTCAAAAATGCCAAAGACACGCACCAATGATTAACCAACCAGCTGAGCTTTTTAGATCGACAATAATTCCTTATCCGTTTATGAGATGGTCAATAGACGTCGTAGGACCGTTAGAGCCATCTGGAATACAACGGGTCCGTTTCCTCCTTGTCCTAACCGACAACTTCTCCAAGTGGGTTGAAGCAGAAGCGTATACGAACATTACAGGAACGCAGGTGTCGGAGTTCCTATGGAAAAACATCGTGTGTCGCCACGGACTCCCAAACGAGATAATAACAAACAATGAAACAAACTTAACTTCAAAGCCCGTCAAGGAATTTTGCGACAAATGGAAGATAAAGTTGTCAAGTTCGACCCCGCGCTATCCACAGGGGAATGGGCAAGTCGAGGCAACAAACAAAACTATCCTAAGTATACTTAGGAAGCGCCTCGAATCAAAAAAATCAGGGTGGTACTCCGAGCTAAATGGTGTATTATGGGCGTACAGAACGTCGCCGAGAAGAGCAACAAGCGAAATGCCTTTCTCCTTATTGTACGGTGTAGAAGTAGTGGTGCCAGCTGAGATTTTAGTTCCGAGCCTGAGACGGACTCAGGCTCCAGAGGCAGAATGCGCAAACAGCGAGATGCTCGAGCACGCGGTCGACCTGATAGAAGAAAAAGAGACTTGGCCAACTTAAGACTACAGAATTATAAAAATACAATTTCAAAGTTCTATAATGCTAAGGTCAACTTAAGAAAGCTGCATACAGACGATCTGGTGCTAAGGAAAGTATTCAAAAATACCCGCGAGCTAAATGCGGGTAAGTTGGAAACGTTATGGGAAGGCCTTTACCGAGTTGAGGACGAAGTCAGACCCGGAGTATACAAAATTAGAAGCATTGATTCCGGAAAAATAGAGCTAAGGCCATGGAATGCGATGAACCTTAAGAAATTTTACATCTAAAAAAGAGAAATCAAAAATGCACAACAGATGAACTACGTAAGGCTTGATCCTCGTAGCGAGGTACGCAGGCAGCTTGCTAAAGCAAGTGCAGCCCCCAAAAAAAAGAGTAAAAAATAAACAAACGACTAAGTATTAATCAAGCAACCCAAAAATAAGAGCAAATAATCATTAGTGAAAAATAAGAAAACCAAACAGATATTGACGGGCAAAAGTTTAAGTAACTATAAAAGAGGGGCTTAACCCAATACAAAAATGAGTAAAAATTGTAAATTAACATATCCAAACAAAAACTATGCGTCCAACTCATAATCCGAAACTTCCTCATACTCGACTTTCCCTTCTTTGCGAAGCTCGAGGCACTCGGCGGTCTCCTTCTCAAGGTCCAGAGTATTACTCCGGATTCTGACCAACAATGCTAAGTTGCCCAAAGCCTCGCGAGCTTTCAGCTCCCCTCCAATGTCTTTCTTCTTTCTGCTCTACTTCTCGGCAAACTTAACCTTAGCTTGATGTAAGGAGGAAGCCGCTGCAGATTTCTCGAGCTTCAGAGTTTCTAACTCTGAAGTTAACTCCTCCATGGCAGCTTGGGAAGAGTTGAGTTTTTCTTGAAGCCCTGCACGCTCCTTTGCTGCCTCGCCAAGCCTCCATTGCAAATCCCGATTAAGCATCTCAGCTTGGTCAGCCCGAAGCCAGGCTTCGGAGTTTAAGCCCTTAAGCCGTTCGCATTCTCTCTCTTCTTTGAGCAGCGCATCTTCCTGATCATCGAGCTTGGTAACAAGCTCGTCATGCGCGGTCTTGAGAGCGCGCATTTCCTCTTCGTGCTTCGCCACAAGCTCTCTTGTGCGTCTCTCAACGGCTTCAATATACTTATTCCGTATAACAATAGCCTACAAAGAAAGAAGAAGTTGAGTTAATAAAGAAAGGACT
>OVBA01005438.1:0-19873 GCA_900406435.1 Lepidium aucheri
TTGAAGTCTTCTTTTTTTTGTATGATATATTTGTATATTTACGAAGCTTTTCTAATTTTTTGGTATTAATTTCGTGTTTTGATTATGTTGTGCAGGGCAATGGTTCAGTTACCCGCTTGATGGTGAACCGGAAGNGAACCGGAAGTGTATATGGATGGTGGAGATTATAGCATGTATGGGAAATATTATAGCAAGTCTTCTTTTTAGCTTTGGAGAGTTCAGGTGAAGTCTCCTCATACAATCTAGAGACTTCATGTGAAGTCTCCTCTTTTTTATATCTTAACGATACTTTTACCATTTTTTTGCACTAATATCATTTATATAATGTTTTTTACAAGTTTAATATAATTATATATTATAGTTAATCCTCTGTAAATTTTAAAAGTGATATAGGTAGTTAGCTCATTCAAAGTAGACTTTAAGTGAAGTCTACTAATAACAAATAGACTAGTATGAATTTTTCCTTGATANATGTCAACTTTGTCACAAATATACTATGTCACAAATAGACTTGTACAAATAGTTATGGTTGTATGAAGCTTTGTTTTATACATGATATTATGTGAATAACTTAGGAAATTCTTGTTTGTCCTTGAAAAATTATTTTAGGGTATAACTTAGGGAACTCACTTTAAAAAAATTATAGAAAATAATAAATGTTTGATATGTTTAACAACTCTTATAAACAAAATAACATAAAATTTTTTTGCTTACATAACAATTCGTTATAATTATGTTTCATAATCTATAATAGCCATCAATGGCAATTCCACACTCCACACTTATCTACAATGTAATATTTACAATTTGTTGACAAAAAATTATCTACAATATGTTCTCTTTGCTGGCCACCCGATTTCCTAGCTGCATTGGTTCCCTTATGAAAGCAAGAAGAAGAGAGTGCAAGATCAATAACCACCATCAGTTTTTAAGAGAAAGGAGTCTCCTTCAGAAGTCTCCCTGAGAAGTCTCCTTGAGAAGTCTCCCTGAGAATTCTCCTTCAAAAGTCTCTTTTAGAAGTGTCCTTCAAAAGTCTCCTTTAGAAGACTCCACCAGAAGACTCCACCAGGAGGCTCCACCAGGAGACTCCACCAGGAGACTCCACCAGGAAACTCCACCAAGAGACTTCACCAGGAGACTCCACCAGGAGACTCCACCAGAAGGCTCCACCAGAAGTCTCCACCAGAAGTCTCCACCAAACATCAAAAGACGACAACCTGAAACAAATCATATCAAAAAATTTCCATCTTTAACTAGATTATACCAAAACAACTAGAACTTTTCACAAGATCTCATTTCAAAATAAACCTATAACTAGAAACACAAAGAAATATCAAATTTGCTCACACAATCATTATAAATGAAATATTTCACAAAAAAAAATTAAAAGAAAGATCTTTCAAAACCAAATTAAAAAAATCTTTCACAAGAAAAGTTATATAAGGAAAACAAGAAATATTCTATAAAAAAAAGATATTTCACATCATATTCATTAAAAAATGTAATCTTTAACTAAATTCTATAAAAAACAAATTTTTCACAAGATCTCATTTCAAAAACAAATCTTGAACTAGAAAACAAAAAAAAAATCAAACTTTCACATAATATTCTTTAAAAATAAATTCTTTTACAAGAAACTTCAAAAACTTAGATCTTTCACAAAAGATTCATTAAAAATGCAATTTCTAACTATAAAAATATTTAAAAAACCAAAATTTTTACAAAATCTCCTTTAAAATCGGATCTTTAAAACAAATCTACCTTTTTGAAGACATGATGATGTTGGTCATATACAAGAGGCTTTGGTGATTGGAAACTTCCCAGGGAACATGCAAAAAAAAGACAAAAATTGTGAGAAAAATAGTGAAAAAATCTTAGATCTTGAAGGAGGAGAGAAGAGTAAACTTACATGTTCGATGGAAAGACATACATGAAGAAGAGAGAAGATGAAGAAGAAGAGAGAAGATGAAGAAGAAGAAGAAGATGAAGAAGAAGAGAGAAGATGAAGAAGAAGAGAGGAGATTAGAGAGAAAAGAGATAAAAAGTGGCTAGGGTTTTTTGGCTTCTTCTAAAATTTGAATTTATATGTAGGTTAACTTTCTGGTTCAATTGTTGGTCAATTGTCTTCTACTACACGAGACTTCAGGAAGTAAAACTACTACAGGAGACTTCATTGTGAAGTCTCCACTATACCCTAAACCCTAAATCATAAATTCTAAACTGTAAATTTTAATTCTATTAATAAACATTCTATTTTAATTTTCCTCTTTTGAATATATGCACAACTTAACTCTTTTGAATATATGCACAACCTAACTCTTTTGAATATATGCACAATCTAATAAAATTTACAAATCCCGCATGAATTTAAAATTTTCATTTAGCCCCAAAAAATAAAATTTATAAAAAGTTTATTTTTATGATGATTTTACAACTTTCATTTTGGTCTATTTTAATTTTCTAAATTTCTTTTAGACTATTTTAAAAATCCAACTCTAAGAGTAGGAGACTTCATGTGAAGTCTCCACAAAACCCTAAACCCTAAACTCAAAATTCTAAACCATAATGCAAACTTTATTTTATAATGCACAAATGTTAGACCGCACACTTATAAATTTAAAATATATGCAAAATTTAATCCTATTATTCAATTTCTACATTCCAAATATAAAATCCACAAAATACCACATGTTTATCATATCTTATTACCCTAAACCCTAAACCATGACATAGTTTGTTTGGGAACTTTGTGGTTTGATCTTCATTGATCTTATTTCACCATGTTTTATCGAAATTTTATTTTTCATGCTTGATATTTGTTTGTTATAATATTTTGTAGTATAACTTATAAATATATAACATTAATTACTATTTTAATCCCAATTATATATATAATTAAGAAGAGGAGACTTCACCATGAAGTCTTCGTGAGGAGACTTCAGACTGAAGTCTCCTATAACGCAAAAGGGTATAGAGGTAATTACGTATTCAGGTTTTTTTTTGGTCATTAAGGGTAAAATTATAAATTAACTACTTTTAGAGGTTACTTTTGGAGAAAAAAACAAATAGTGTATATTTTTGCATTCAAAATAGAATTTTGAGATATTTAAGTCATTTTCCCTAAAAAATGATGAGAGATTCCACATAGATTGAATTCGAATCCTTGCGCTCCCCCATCGTGATCTAACTTCAACACAGAAAACACTAAGATTTTGAGGGGCCTTATTACCAGAAAAGGATGCCAGTACCTTTCTAAATTTTTATTTGCACACAAAATATAATAAGCAAAAGAAGCAAAAAATTTCAACTATTAATCTACGAATGAACTTGTTTACGTGTCATCCAAAGGCGATTCTAGGGTTCTCTTTGTGCCTAGCGGATTTCATCGCTGGTGTTTTCTGGCCATAACTCGTCGGCAAAAAAAGATTTCTAAACCGATTGTTTGTCCGCCGCGGGCGAACCCCAAGGACAAATAAAGGAAAAATACAATCTTCCAACTTTTTCTTTCCCCAAGAGTCCTCTTCGAAGATTATTCTTGTTGAACATTGAGTATCTTTCATGAGGACTATCCATGGCCGAAAAGGTTTGCAATGACAGTGTGGTGGGGATGAAAATGGAGATGTAGATACGTTTTTAACAATGTTGAAAAGTGTCGAGACATGGTTAAGTTTGTTCATATTTCTATTTGAACTGAAAGTCTACAAAGCGAATATGTCTGTCCAAGCACAAACTATGACGAGAGGGAGGATCGAGAGGATGATTTCATGGCATTGACCCGTTGGGAATTGGATAAAATTTAATACTGATGGGGCATCCAAAGGGAATCCTGGTCTTGCTGCAGCCGGTGGAGTTCTTAGGGATACTAATAGGTCATGGATTGGTGGGTTTATCTTGAACACAGAGAGGTGTACTGCTCTTTAGCAGAGTTATGGGGTGTATACTATGAGATGTTCTTGGCTTGGGAGTAGAAGGTAACACAGCTTGAGTTGGAGGTGGATTCTGAGATTGTTGTTGGCTTTCTCAAGAATAGGATTGAGGATTCACACCCTCTCTCCTTCCTGGTATGTCTGTGCCAGTGACGGCTCAGTAGAAATAGATGTCTAAAGCAATTTGTCCAACCCTTGAAGACTACAAAAATTTTATAAAAAAAACCAAATATAGGTGTTAGATAGCATTTTTTCATCTGAATCTGAAATTTATTAGGATTAGAAATTACAACGATATGAGACCATCAATGGACCACAAAAAGAACAACAGATGCAATCAATCCTACAACACAAAGAGAATGATTTGAAGCTATTTTATTGATAAAACCAAACCCGAAGGAACAAGACCTGAATATCACCTAAAGAGTTTCCGAACGACATTCCGACAACGGAATTCCTACCATAGACAATGACTTAAGTCACATAGAATGGCTTCCTCTGGAGAAAATAAGTCTCACACTTGATATTGCCAAACCTAGTATAAACCACCTGAGCTAGGTAACAAGACCAAACTCCAAATCGGAAGACCAAAGGCATCAACACTCAATCCGACAAGATCAGAAACATATATAGCTGAAACCAAAGGGAAAAAGAATCCCACATACTAAACCAAAGGGGGAAGACATCCCCAAACTAAAGCTTCATCACACCCTAGACAAGGACTCTCAAGGCAAATGAGAAACCTTAAGACAACTAATTAATCACTTGAAGCGATTAATTAAAGAACTAATTATAACCACTAAGGGTGAAAGAAACAAAACAAAGGCAGAGGGAAGCGGTGAGCGAGAAACCAACCACACCGGAAAATATTACCGGCGAGAGGAAACACAAGAGACAACATCAATCACCAAAGAAGAAACAACCACAACCCGAGCTCTATCTGATGAAACAACGCCTGTAAATAACTCGACCACGAACCAAACCCTCCCTTCGCAAGATCTACAACTGCAAACCGGAAACTTAAAGCGCTAAGAACAGCGAAACTAGACATATTCTCACCACTGGTGCTGTGAGAACCACCGGCAACGAAGCTTTAGGCCAAAATTTGATGTGAAGTAGCTAGGGTTGCGAAATATCGCTATCGATGATAGATGTGTTAGATAGCATTAAGCAGGCTAAAAATTAACTATCTATCATTTTAGTACCAAAATTTTCAACAGTAACAAAAGTTTGATTTCTTCCATTATTACTAATTTTATATGTTTTCTTGCAAAAATGTTCTTTTCGTACTCCTAAGTCATAATTTACATACATTCATTACTTCAAAGCTAATACATGTGATTTCACTATCAATAAGCTTTTTATAAATTTTGGCTATAAAAATAATTTCAATTGTTCTACTACTTGTAAAGTTGTAACGCACCACAGTAAAAAGTATGATTTTATTTGCAACCATTTTTAGTTAAGTAATGGAACGACGAGAGAGATAAATAACTATAAAATACTGGGTTATTAAGCAACATCCTTAAAACAATTAAGCAATTTGGTGTGTAAAAATTGATTTTAATTATATGTCAATCATATTTCATTAAACATTTGCAGAGTTGTAGCTACTTTCAGATTTGTAGAATTGTAGGTTTAATACTTGTGGAGTTACATATTTAGAATTTTCATAATTAAAACTTATGACTTAATTAAAAATATGGAAAAAAAAGAAATCAAAAGTTAAAGACTATGAGGAGAGGAAAGAAACTTCAAATATTGATGAAGGATGACAAAACGATCTGTAACTTTAATTATGTTGTTTAGTAAATAATTTAATATATATTAATAATAAAAAAATGATAAAAAAAACAGCATCATAATTGCGATTCGAACCTTTTCCCTGGACTATATAGTCAAACTATGTCTAAAATGATGCCCCAAATTTTATTTAGACTTTCTGCTGTCTAAAATAATTGTTTGCTGGATTTTAATCCAAGGCCGGGCTTATTTGTGCCATGATTTTTTGATAAGTGGAATGTTCATATTTCTTATATGTTTAAAGAGGAGAATCGTGTTGCGGATGGCCTCGTTAACTATGCTTTTAGATTATTTTTGGATTATCATATGTTTGATGTCGAACTGGATGTGATTAAAGGAATTTTAGTCGAGGATGTGGAGGGTTTAGCATTCCCTCAATATGTTATTGTGGATTCATAAATTTTGAGACATTTTGGCTACGAATAGGTCATTAGTTTTTGGTTTTGTTTTTTCAGTTTTTGGTTTCTAGATTTTAGTTTTTAAATTTTAGATTTAAATTTTATTTTCTATATTTTAGTTTTAAAATCTAAAATCCAGAAAAATTGTTTTTGATTTTGTAAAAGATAACATTAGTTTCCTAAAATCTAGTTTTTGAAGTTTATAAAAAACTAAAAAACTTGAATGGTAACACAAAAGCAGTTTTAAACTTTATAAAAATTGTTTCTCTAAGAACATTGGTACTAACTGGTAACACAATTTTGCAATTCAACTGTTATCATTTGTACATACAACAATTCAGCTAGATTTAGGGGTGTCAAAATGGGTAAACCCAATCCAATCCAACTTATTATCCAATGGGTTTAAGTGTTAATGGGTTGTGGTTAACACATTACCCATTTACTTAATGGGTTGGTTGACCCATTACCCATTTTATTTAATGGGTATAGGCGGGTTTATGGGTAACCAGTTAATTATTTTTGGGAAATATAATAGTTTAATTATTTTATCTTTTATAATAATGGTTGAGATTTTTCAGATATTTGTTTTCATTTTAATACTTGAGTTTAATTGTTTTTACAAATAGAGAGAGAAAAAAAGAGGAGAGAAGTAAAAAAGAGAGAGAAGTAAAAAAGAGGACAGAGAGTAAAATGAAGAGAAAGAGTAAAATAAGGAGAGAGAGTAAAATGAAAAAGAGAGAGTAAAAATAGAGAGAGAAAAAGAGGAGAAAGAGTAAAAAGAGAAGAGAGTAAAATGGGAAGAGAGAGTAAAATGAGGAGAGAGAGTAAAATGAGGAGAGAGAGAGTAAAAGAATAGAAAGATAATAAACGAGATAGTACAAAAGAGGAGAGAAAATAATAAAAGAGAAAAAAGTAAAATGAGGAGAAAGAATAAAAATAACAGAGAGAGTAAACAAAGGAGAAATTTAAAAATAAGGAGAGAGAGTAAAAAGAATAAAAAGAGAAAAAGAGGAGAGAGAAGTAAGAAGAGAATAGAGAGAGTAAAATGAGGAGAGAGAGTAATAAAAGAGAAGAGAGTAAAATGAGGAAAAAAAGTAAAAAGAATAAAGAGAGAGTGAAAATGAGGAGAGAGAACAAAAAATATAAAGAGTAAAAAGAGGGGAGAGAAGTAAAAAAGAGGAGAGAGAGTAAAAAAAAAATAGAGAGTAAAATGAGGAGAGAGAATAGAAAGAGGAGGGAGAGTAAAAAAGAGGAGAGAGAGTAAAATGAGGAGAAAGAGTAAAAAAGAAAAGAGAGAGTAAAATGAGGAGAGAGAGTAAAAAATATAAAGAGTATAAAAAGAAGAGAGAGAAGTAAAAAAGAGGAGAGGGAAATAAAAAAGAGGAGAGTGAAGTAAAAAAGAGGAGAGAAAGTAAAAAAGAGGAGAGAGAATAAAAAAGAGGAGAAAAAGTAAAAAAAGGGAAAAATAGTAAAAAAGATGAGAGAAAGTAAAAAAGAGGAGAGATAGTAGAAATGAAAAGAGAGAGTAAAATGAGTAGAGAGTAATAAAAGTGAAAAAAAGAGTAATAAGAGTGAAGAGAGTAAAATGAGAAGAGAATGTAAAAAAAATAGAGAGAAAAGTAAAAAAGACAAGAGAAAGTAAAAAAGAGTAAAAAAGAGAACAGAGATTAGAAAAAGAGAAAAAGAGTAAAATGAAGAGAATGAGTAAAAAAATAAAGAGAGAAAAATAAGTTGGTTTGTGGTTTAAATTTTAAATATTTACAAGTTAATGAGTCAAACCATCAACCCATAGAACCCAACTCATTCCAATCCAAAATCATTTAACCCGTCAACCCATTAAACTTGTTAAATTATGGTCAAAAATTTCAACTCTAATGGGTTAATGGGTATGGGTTGGGTTGGCCCATCACTTTTTACCCATTTTGACACCCCTAGCTAGATTTTGCTATATTCCACAATTAAACTTTTTTTATTATTTAATTTTTTAACTAATATTTTTTTGTCTATTTAATCTCGTTCTTACTACTGCAAGTAAGGTGTATCTCCTCGTTAAATATGGTCATTCATGACCATGTGGATTCCAATCAGGCTTTTTAAATTTTCAAGTTTTTCAATTTCACTCACTTAATACCTATTTAGACATATTTTCTGCATTGAGCTCAATCCAGTATAGATAGAATATGGTTCGATTGTGATAATTTGTTAAAGATCCGAATTTTATGTCAACTATTGAGTTTTGATTGAGTTCGAATTTATGTATTTTATTTTCAAAATTAAAACAAATTATAATTTAATAAAAAATTCTAACAAAATTTAAAATTTAAATAACAATATTTGATTTTAGATTTTATGTTATTTTGTTCCAAAATAAATAATAATATAATCAAATATATAATAAAACAATAATTTTTAGGTATATAATAGTAATTCATGATTGGATAGTACATTCATTTCTTAGTATGACCAAGTTCATATTTAGTTTTTCATATACATAAATCTAAGTTCTATTCGAATATTTAGTCAATTATAGTTTGGTTTGATACTTTCTATTTTCTATTTTTTTACTAAACTAATATTTCATATTTTACAAAATTCAGCGAGATTTCTCTGCTATCATTTGATTTTAACTTATTCAGCCATATTCCACATACAAAAAAAAATTTAGCCAAATTTCTAATTCAGCCAAATTTCTCATTCAACCAAATTCAGCTAGATTCAATTATTGCCATTTAAACCCACTATTAACTAAAACTAGTTTTTGGGATAAACAAAAACCAAAAACTACATTAAAATCAGCTTCAGACCACAACTTTATTATTCCCTCTGTTTCTTTTTATAAATTGTTTTGCTTGAATGCACATTTATTAAGAAACTTTTTGCTTTTTGTTTTCTCAATAAAAAATTTACCACTTTATCTTAGCATTTAAATAAGAAAAAGAAAGAAAAATATTTTTTTTAATAAAAAATTAGTTTATTTTAACTTTTATTTTACTTTTTATTTTGGTTTTGTAAAATAACTTATATTTTAAAATAAAAAAATTTATAAAACAATTTATATTATGAAACGGAAGGAGTAATAAACTCGGGGAATAGCCTTGACCAAAAAAATAAAAAATACACGACGGCTTCATTTAGTCATCAAGGCTATTCTAGAGACACCACGCGTACGCCACAAGCCAATTCCCGACTTTCCACGTGTCAAACGAGCAAACAACCACGTCATTGCCCTAACCCATCGCCGTTTCTTAAACCTCTCTCAGTTGGAATATCTCGACGTCTACACAGAATCGTCCCTTTGTTGTTTTTTCTCTCTACATCTTCAGAACCAATGTTGCTCAAAGCTTCTCCCGTGCTCTCTCTCGTCAGCTCTGGCGGAGGAAATCTCCTTCCTTCGTCCAATCTTACGTTTTCTTCTCGTGATTCTACGTTTTCTGTTCGGGCGGCGAAAGGAACGAACACTAAGTCCTTAACCGGAGTTGTCTTCGAACCTTTTGAGGAAGTTAAGAAAGAAATGGATCTCGTTCCCACTACCCCTCTCGTTTCTCTCGCTCGCCAGAAATTCTCGGACGATTCTGAATCTGCGGTTAACGATCAGATCAAGTATGTGCTCTTGTATAGTTTTTGCTTTATCAGGTCTCCAATTTTCGAAGCTCTTCTCCAATAGATAATTATCCCAAATAATATTATTGATGTTTATATAGTCTGATTAAGCTTTCATCGATTGATTAATACTTTCCACATGATCATTTCTCGAGGTCTGCCAATCGTCATCCTTTTCTGCTGATTCAGCTTCGATTCACTTATGTTGAATGCCATTTCTTGCTAAGATGATTATGCTTTTGTAGGGTGTTTTGGTTAATACGTGACGATGTGTCTGAATCTTAACATCTCTCGTTTGCTTTTGTGAATCACAGCGTGGAGTACAACGTTTCTTACATTTACCATGCCCTGTACGCCTACTTTGACAGAGACAACGTCGGCTTGAAAGGTTTCGCCAAGTGAGTTCCTTCTTAGTTCCAAATTCTAAAGAAAATCGTATTTGTGTCTCTTTGGCAGGTGGATCATCTTTTTGCTTTGTTGTGTGTTTCGTTGATAGGTTCTTCAACGATTCGAGTCTTGAAGAACGAGGCCATGCTGAGAAGTTTATGGAGTACCAGGTAACTTTCAAGCATCTGTTAGGTTATGAATCTTTAATAATGTTTCTTATGATTGATAGATTCGATATTCAGAACAAGCGTGGTGGGAGAGTGAAACTGCAGTCTATTTTGATGCCCATCTCTGAGTTTGATCACGAGGAGAAGGGAGATGCGTTGTATGGTAAGTTGATTCAATCTCATCAAGCTTTATCGTAGCTGCAGTTTGGTAATCTTACTAAGACTTATATATACTGGTTTACTGCTATGGTCTTTCAAGCATTATGCTCATGAAGTCTCTGACTTTTTTATGTGTCAGCGATGGAGCTTGCGCTATCTTTGGAGAAACTTACGAATGAAAAGCTTTTGAAGTTGCAAAGTGTATAGTCCTTTATCTTTGTGTCGATTATTTTACATGCCAAGCCTTAAAACCAAGAATTTCAGTATCACAGAACACATTTTGATAGTAAAAAGATGATTTTCTTAATCTGTCTGCCTTGTTTGATCCTGTAGGTTGGTGTGAAGAACAATGATGTTCAGCTGGTTGATTTTGTTGAATCCGAGTTTCTAGGTGAACAGGTAAAAACAACATGTAATTCACAGTATTAAAACTTAAAAATATGCATGGATCCTCACATAATCAGTAATCACAGGTTGAAGCCATCAAGAAAATCTCAGAGTACGTTGCACAGCTACGAAGAATAGGAAAGGGTCACGGTAATTCCTTAAAACTCTTAAAGATCAACCTCACCTTCTTTTGAGCTTTCATTAAATTAATGTCCGGTGTAAAAACTGCAGGAGTGTGGCATTTCGATCAAATGCTTCTCAATGAGGCTTAAGGAAGAAAAGTTGAGCTTTCGATGATGATTCTGATTACTTTACGGCACCGTTCTATCTTTATAACGAGTCTCTAAGTTTGGCGGAGAACATTTGGTTTCTTTTTCTTTGTTTTCTTTGTTTTCTTTGTTTTGGTTAACCGAATGTTTTGAGAGTGTGCTAGTGACATTAATAAAGTGACATTAATAAGGGATTTTAGAATAATGTAACTCTGTAGTCTGATAATAATCTGATAATAATGTGAATCCACTGGCATTAATCTCGTCTATCTCCAGGAAAAGTTAATTGAGTTCTCAAGTATGAAATTCGATATTATATAAACAGAAAACAAAATTCTTTATTGAATCAATGATCGCTTTGCATAAATACAAACAAAAGCTCATCAATAATTCCAGACTCATTTCTATTTCCATGTGTAGTCTTTGCAGACCTCAACGTTACCGATAATGTACTAAACGTCGTCGTCTGATAAATAATAATATTAGTTTATTCCATCGGCAGTCCTTGAACCCTCTGACCTATCTAGAGGGTTTTGTAGACGCTTGTGGACTGGTCGTCAAATTTTATTCGGCGATTTGCCGATAAAACCTGAAACCATACTCTCAGTTGCTATCTCTCTGTCTCATGGCGAATACGACGGAAATAGTCGACGCGGATCCACCAATTCGAGAACCAAACGATGAAAAAGAAGAATTTGTTGAAGAACTGAATGGCGACGAAGAAGAAGAAGAAGAGGAGGAGGATGACGAAGGAGAAGACGATGATACCGTATCGAAATCTCAAATGCGCGGAGGCCGATCCAATGTAGACAGAATCAAGGCGGAATCACTTTTCCGTCGGATGCGAGCTGCTCCTGTGCCTGTTCGTGTTCACGACGTGATCGTCAAAGGAAATGATAAGACCAAGGACCACATCATCGAAGCCGAAGTGGATGCTGTGAGAGAAGCGACCACGTTGCAGGAGCTTCTCGAAGCTTCTAGGGTTGCCAATTCTAATCTACGAGCGCTAGATATCTTTGATTCTGTCAACATTACGCTCGATTCTGGTCCTCCAGAGCTTCCTGGTACCACCAATGTGGTCATCGAAGTTGTCGAGAGCAAAAGCCCTTTGACCGGACAAATCGGCGCCTACACTCGTGCAGAGGTATTGCTGTGATCGGAACATTTGACTGCTATGAATTGAGTTGGTCATTGGGTATTCACTGCTATAGAGTTGAATTCGTTATCTTCGTAAAGCTGTTTCTGGTATAACAATGTGGATTACTCTTCTATATTTCTGGTTGATCTTATTTCATACATCTATAGAATTGGACATAACTATGATGTTCTTGTAGGCTAGATCATCGAGCGTTGAAGCATCTTTGAAGTATAAAAACATTTTTGGATATGGAGATATGTGGGACGGGTCTATAGTTTATGGCTGTGACAACTCTGCTGAGGTTGGCTTGGGGATGTATTTGCCAAGGTTCAGAGGACTTTCTACTCCTTTCACTTCCCGTCTTTTCCTTTCGACTCAAGACTGGCTTAAGTTTTCATCTTACAAAGAACGATCCCTCGGTCTTTCTCTCGGTCTTCTCTCAAACAAGTATCATGACCTGGTTTACACGATTGCATGGCGTAATCTGATTGATCCATCACAAGCAGCTTCAAAATCAATAAGGAGGCAACTGGGACACAGTCTGCTTTCTGCGTTGAAGTATACCTTTAAATTCGACCAGAGAAACTCATACGTGAGGCCAACTAATGGATATGCTTTCATCTCTACTTCTCAAATTGGTGGTCTTGCTCCTGATAGCCGAAGCCTACGCTTCTTGAAGCAGGTTCGTCTACTCTACATTCTTGTTACCGACATTTACATGAACTTAATTTTCAGTTTTGATAGTTGTGTTGTCCCACGCTGAAAATTCTGTGGTATTAGTCGCTCGTTTTCATACATTTCCTCTGTAGTGTGTCTGGAAACTTATGTTCATTGTGAGCGTACATAACAAAATTCTTAGGCCTCTGACATTCTTTAGCATCCCGTGTCATGTTTTTGTCAGGAAATCGATCTGCGGTATGCTGTTCCGTTTGGGGTTTACAACGCTGCTCTAAACGTCGGTGTGTCTGGGGGCGCCACCTTTCCATGGGGAAGCGGATACCAGAACTGCGCTTCCTCAGTACCAGAGAGGTTCTTCTTGGGTGGCAATTCATCGCCTGTCTGCTCTTTGGGAGGACCATCCGCGCTATGGGGATTCAAGAGTAGAGGACTTGGTCCCAATGAGCCAAGGAGGAAAGGTGATGATGAACGAGATTTTGTGGGAGGAGATCTTGCTGTGACTGCATTTGCGGATCTCTCATTTGATTTGCCAGTGAGATGGCTAAGAGAGAGAGGAGTCCACGGGCATGTGTTTGCTTGTGCAGGCAATATGGCAAAGTTAACAGAGAATGAGTTTAGAAACGTCATTGGTCCTAGGTTCTTGGAGACATGTAGAACCTCAGTTGGTGCTGGAATCGTCTTACCAACAAGTCTATTCCGCATGGAGGTTTGTTTTTCATCAGTGCTCTTCTTTTGCATTTCTATCCAATGAACGTGCAAAAATTAAAATTGAATTTTTTGTTTACTTTTATTATGAGACAGCTTAACTACTGCCAAATACTGAAGAAAGAAGAACATGATCGAGCAAGATCAGGTTTTTTCGTGACATTTTCAGCCTCGTCCTGAGACATTTTAGTTGAAGAAAGGTACTCGATATGATATGGACTCTAATATTTTTTTCTCTAGTCGGACAGCAATGGGCCAGAATCTTTGATTTTATTTTTGACTCTCAGAAAATTTACTCTTTTATCTCGTATGCATGGATTACTCATTTCTGGGCACGTTAGGAATAACAAAAGAAAAAACGACCATTACTTAGTTAATTTCCATTACAGCCTTTAGAGCAAAATTGGTGAATCGATAGGATGAACTCTCAATGTTACTGATCATCATTGCTATAGTGTTATAGTAACAAGTAACGACTCATCTTTCCTTAAATTCTTTTATTGTTTCTGTTTAAATGTCTATTTATTGTAGCTCACGTTCCTTTTTATATATTCATACTACATACAACTTAATGACTAAAGTTAGAAAAACTGTGTGGAAAATGCAATGCCTACACACTGTAAAGATTTTTGAGTATTTCCAAAAGTCTTTAGGTTCCAACGTGAAAAACACGAAGAGAGATGCTAGATATATTGAGTCAAGCTGTGTTGAATTTATCTTTGTGGACTAGAGTTTATAACTATGTATATAAATAGATGGGCATGAAAATCATGTTACTTACGATCGCAATTTCAAGTTTTCTTTTTTCTTTTTTATATATTTTCATATTCGCGAAGCATAAATTAGCGTAAAGAAGGATGATAGGCATGAGTATCATTCCTATTGCTCTTTCTTTTCTTATCTTACATCTATCATTTTGTGAACGTGCTTGCAGTTCCTATAAGGTACTTGTGTCGTCCCGAACAAAGGGCTGCATTTCTCGATATCGAAAACGAGTTTGAGTTTCGGAAGCCCTGCTTTGATGCTTGTGTTTTCTATGATAGTTTTGATATTCCTTACCCGAGAATGGAAACATGGGCCAATAACAGCGACGATTGTTGTAATTGGAAGGGTGTCACATGCAATGCAAATGCTAGGTCTTCGCGATCAAGCTTGACCTTCGTTGCAGCTGCCTCCATGGCCGCCTTCATTCTAATAGCAGTCTTTTTAGGCTTCAAAACTTTCCTTTTCTAACCACTCTAGATCTTTCATTTAACAATCTTACTAGTCTAATCCCGTCTTCCATTGGAAACCTTCCTCATCTCACATTTCTTGACCTTTCATATAAGCGTTTTTCGGGTCAAATTCCTTCTTCAATAGGAAATCTTTCTCGTTTGGGTCAAATTCCTTCTTCAATAGGAAATCTTTTTCGTCTCACCACACTCGACCTTTCTAATAATCAGTTTTGGGGTCAAATTTCATCTTCAATTACAATTTTCTTTTATCAATATTTCTAATAATCAATTTTCGGCGCAGATTCCATCTTCAATTGGCCAGGTTTCTTTTCTCAGCTCTCTTGACATTTCCAACTACAAAATCGAAGGTCAAATACCTGTTTGGTTAAGGACTCTACCACACTTAAAAGCACCTAGGTATTTCCAACAATACTTTCACCAGTTTTGAAAGAACACCGAAGCATTGACTGTTCTCCGCCACGGAAATGACGTACTTGTTTGGCTCTAACAATAACTTCATGGAAATATACCTTTTTTTTATATATGAGCTGCGTTCTCTAAATGCTCTAAATTTATGCAACAGCAATTTCAATGGTTCAATCCCTCGCTGTATCGGAAATCTCAAGAGTACTCTTATAGTTCTAAACCTCCGTTATTATCGTCTTAGTGGAGGTCTTCCAGAGGATATATTTGTAAGTTTAAAATCTTTTGACATTGGTCATAACCAACTTGTGGGGAAACTTCCAAGATCTTTGAATCGTTACCTTAAGCTTGAAATTCTCAATATAGAAAGCGACAAATTCAATGACACATTTCCTTTTTGGTTGGCTTCTCTGCTGGAGCGTCAAGTTCTTGTCCTTCGCTCCAATACATTCCATGGACCAATACATCAAGCCTCGTTCGCTAAGTTGCGAATCAATGACATATCACATAATCACTTTAGTCGTAGTTTACCATCAAATTATTTTCTGAACTGGAGTGCTATATCATCACTTGGGACAAACGAATGTTTGTCAAATGAAGAGTACATGCGAGACGAATCAAATTATTACCATGATTCAATGGTTTTGAAAAGTAAAGGTATAGAGATGACGATGGAATAGGAGTAATTGATTTTTCATGGTTCATTCAATAATCTGTAAAATGACAAGAAAATAGGAGTAATTGTTACTTTCTAAAAGATTTTAAGCTTTCTTTTTTTTTGTATGTTTCAAGTATGAAGTATTATTATTTTGTGTACTCATATTATCACGATGTCTAGAATGTTTGAATTTTTAGAAAGAATTAAGTTTTGCATAAAATCATCTTGTTAGTGGTAGATTATAAATCTCAACTGTAATGAATAATGAGTAGAAGAGGAAGAGAAAATGGATAGTGAAGGGGACGGTGGTGGTGGGCTTCTCATTCTCTCTCTTTTCTTGTCAAATGTCTTGTCTTCTCCATTTCCACACTCCATTTTTCATGTTCAACTTTTCTTTTTTTTTTTTTTTTTTTTTTTTTTTTTTTTTTTTCTTTTTTTTTTTNTCCTTTTTCTTATTGGTTCAACTATGTATAATCTTATTAATTTTTTAAAGAAAATATGATATGTGCTCCTGGATTTGGAGCATTGCTAAATCTATTTTGTATTTTCCTTGATTGACTTGCCTCATCTAATCTATAGTCTTGCTCACTTGATTGGTTACTTTTATACTCTCTATCTCTAATAGTAATCTACCCTTTTGATTTTTCAACATTATACTCAAAGCTCAATACCAAAATCTCAAAGATAAATCAGTATATGATTGTCATGTACGACCAACGAGCTTGGATTCGAACCCACGACCAATCATGTAATTAGTAAGAAAAAGCTCGAAGCCAACACAAATGATGAATAGGCCCATGCCTTGTCCCATTTGTTCCCTTCTTTATTACTTCCAAATACACTCTCCTTCACAAAAAGTTAAGACTCTTCATAATATATAAAGGAAGCACGAGATAAAACTTAGAAAAAACGAGAGCCTAACAATTACCACCCAAAAGTAAAAGGTTTGAGATGAGAGGGCATGAGCCACGATCAAGCTCATCTTGTGCAGCCTGCAAACTCTTGAAGAGACGATGCATACCTACTTGCATTTTTGCTCCTTATTTCCGTTCTACTGACCTCATCGCTTTCGCCAAAGTCCATAAAGTCTTTGGAGCTAGCAACGTCAGTAAGCTTCTCTATGAGGTTCCTGAAGAACAGAGACAAGAAACTGTTAACTCGTTGGCTTATGAGGCTGAGGTTCGTCTCAAGGACCCTGTTTACGGTTGCATTGGAGCCATTGCTTCTCTGCAGAAAAAGATGCTCGAGCTTCAACATGATCTAGCCGTTGCTCGCAATCGACTGCTTGCCCATTCAGGGGTCAACAACAACGTCTCCCCTCTGGATGATTCTCCTGAGCTTGCTGCTTTTCTCGATCTTGTACCTTATAATGACTTGATGTTGCTTAACGGTTCTAGTCTTGATGCTTACTTGTATGAGCTTGGACAGCCTCCTTTTGTATAGGCCGCATCTCTCTAATATTTGTCTCTTTTATCAGCTCTGTATTTGCCTTTTGCTTACAAGTCATCTTCAAGAATCTAAAAATCATCCCCTGATGTATGGATTTCAATATACTCAAAATCAGATGCTTACTTCATGATTTGCATAAATAAAATAAATTAAAAAAAAAAAAGAAGGATTATAACTTTAAAAGTTACCATCACATGTAATGATACAACTCAGATACATGGTGAGCCATGGGAGGTCAGAGTCCTTACCAGTTTTGGACCAAGTGGTAGGCCAAGGTGAGTAAAGTGAGGTTTTATTAGACGCAGACCTTCTCTGTAAGTCAGGTCTAAATAGGAGAGCACATGCTTATGTCAGCCCCAAATTCTACCAAACATGAAACATTGATATAGATATGATTCTGTGATGATCCTTTTTGAGGCTTCAATAATGCAGCCTCATGTGTCACTTCGTTCTCCCTCAGGTCACAAGAGTCTTGTCCTGGAGATTCCAGAGTGCTGCAAAGTCACATAAGCAAACAGCCAAATCAATATAGCTTGGTGGGTTTGATCTATTCCGGACTAAATTGTGAAAGAATACGAATGATACTGATGAACGGGTTTTCCCCAACACATCTGGTTGAATCTTTAGAAATTCATGAAACCCTATTGCGCAAAAGACTAATTGCAGATCACAGAAAGAGAGATAAGAGCTCTTTAGAACTGATACACAAACCATCATACATTGATACTTCACAAAATTACATCTTGATATGTCAGATACTACGAGAGTTCTTTCGGTAATCTGCATTGCTACCAATGTAGCCTCTACAAAGCTAGAAAAGAGAAAGAAAAAAACTTGAAACCTAAAGATTAATAATAATAACAGCTTCTCCAATTTCAGATGAGCTTTAGATACCACCATTGCTCCTTGCTTCACCACAGTAGCTCCTCCACAATCTAATCCTACAATTTCTTACCTGTACAATAACAAACCACAATTGTACGTTCCAATCAATCACAAGATGAATAAATTATTAAAAGCTTAAACAAGAAATCAAGATTAGAATGCCTAAAGATCCAAATTCGAAAAACTGAGAAAGATGGAAACTTTTCCATATCACATAGAATTTCTTACCTGAATCAGCTCTTCGTTTTCCATGTTTTGATTTCTCGAGCTCCAATTGCATCTCCATCAACATGTTCATTCGTTGTAACTCAAGATCCTTGGCAACTTCCATTCTCTGCTTCTCCAAATCAATCATCATCTGCTGCTTTGTACCTTCGATTCTCTCATAAGCTTCTCCTAACTTGAGAATTGCTCTCGCTAATTCCCTACACGCTGATCCTTCACTCGGATCTACATCTTCCACTCGGCGATGCTTCCTCACCACAAATCCCCAATCACCCGCATCATCATCATCTTCTTCATCATCATCATCATCGTCCTCGTCAAGGGAGCTTCCAGTCGATTTAGATCCATTAGGATTCAAATTAGGGTTCATCATCGCCGATTTGACAACGCCGGCGCCTGAAGATTTCTTCACAACCGGACCGATCAAGAAATCGAGTCTATCAAAGAAACACCAATTCGACAAAGGTTTGGCCTTTTCCGTTTTGTACTTCTTCTTCAAGGTGTCGATCCGGTTTTTACACTGTACGTCGGTCTTAGGGCGGCCATTCCCGTGGCTAGAATTGACAGAGTCAGCGACTTCTTTCCAATCGTTCTGCCGGAGGTTGCCACGGTTGAGATTGACGTAACGGTCTCCCCAGGCTTCGATCAATGTGGCCGTGGCGTCCTCGCTCCACCAGTCCTCTCGTCCTGCCGGTACACGGTGAGAGCCGCTTTGAGGAGGCTTGGACTGAGACTCCGGCGTCGTCTCCATTTGGGTTTAGGATAAGAAATTGGTTGGATCGGATTGTTGGTGTAAAGTGAGTTAAAGGACATTCATTACCGGCGGTGACGTCACCAACGCCGATTTACCTCTTCTTTTCTTCCTCTCTTTTTCTCCGCCCCAAATTCTCAATCTATTAAACCGATTCTCAATACCCGGTTTCCTCTTTTTACTGGGTCCCACTTTTACGGTTTATGTCAACTTTTTTTTTTGTCAACGGCATATTATATTGATATCGGTAAGCAGAAAGTTGTTACAATAAAGATTAACCAAAAGCTGTCTCTCTAACATTACGGGCAAGAGCATCAGCTTTATGATTAAGATTACGTAGAATAGAAGATAGAGTAAGAAATGAGAATAGAAAGCTTAACCGTGAGAAATCCTCCTGGTATGGCAGAAAAGCCGGCCACTCCTCAGGTCGATCCAGAATCTGCAGCACCGTCTCACAATCCGTCGATATTTCCACTTCTAAAACCTGAAGTGCCAGAAGAGACTCCATCGCCCATAGAACAGCTTCAATCTCCGAATGAAGAGCAGAAAGGCTCCGATTGACACTACGAGCACCTATACAAACTCCCTCCACCGAATCTAGAAAACTGAACCATCCTAAACCTGTTTTAAGGTCCGAGTTTTTCCAGGAAG